>VTON01000003.1:3000000-3173841 GCA_009617725.1 Hydropsyche tenuis
TTTCGTTAAAAATAAAAAAAAAACAGAATATGAGACTTTTGCAATTCTTAGTTTCAGAAATTTATCCAGAAATCTATATTTTATTACTTGAAATTATTTAATAATAATTTTTTTTTCGGATTTATCACTGTAATAACGTAGACGTCACACCAATAACGGTATCACAAAACGCCATACTAGTAAAAGAGGGTTCAATAAATAATAAAAAAAAAAAAATAATACAAACATAAACCTTAAACATTCCCATCGACAAATTGCACTTACAAACCACCGACTTTCGCCCAAAGTCGTCCAATCGAACGAACGCGTCAACAATGCGAGCACCGTCCTTCGCTCGTTTATCATTCGATTGTACACGAGCCCTCGAACCTTCGCGGGTCGTCATCGCCCCCGACCATGGTCATTATTCAAAATAGCCGTATCGATTTGGCGCCATTTGTCAGCGCGGCTGTCATCCGAGTCAATGGTCGGCGACACTGACACGCTCGCCCGGAGCGGAGAAGCCTCCAATTATCCGCTGGGGAAGATGCGATTTGGATTTTATGCAAATTCGGATCGGGTTTGGTGTAAGTGTATGTTTTGTGAGGGTTTTGTGTGTGGAGAATTGATTTTTGGAAAATTTTGATTAATTTTGGATGATTGGCTGGTGTCGATTGAGTCGATCGTTGCATGAATCGATTAATTCCATCGAACAAAAAGTTGAGAAATGCGATGAAAGTACATTTTTTTTTTTTAAATTCGTTTTATAATATAAATTCAATTAAATATTGTAGAATGGATAAATACAGATGTAGTGCATTTGAGTTGCATTATTGTAATGATTTAGATGAGAGTATGGGATTAATCAAAATGGTCTATGAAATAAATTATTTATTATTCAATGTCCAAAAATTTTTTTCGTTTAATGGTGTTAATTTTTATTATTTAGGAAAGTTATTATAAATATAAAAAGTTATGACTATACCAAATGCTTTGACACTTAAGTTTGAGATTTTCCAAAAAGTGGATTGATCGATTCGTGCAGTGAACGGTTCAATTGTTTATTCGTATCACTAAAGAAGGTAACGGGAAACCACTTCAGTTACCATTTTTCAGGATAATCACTGAAAAATGGTAACTGAAATAGTAACTGGTAACTGACGTAGGTAAACGTCAGGGTCATCTGATATGGCACAAAAAGAAGAAGAATTGTTTATTGCTTAATTTAAAGAATTATATTAAAATATTTAACTAATTTAAAATTAGCTTTTGCGTAATTGATATATTCAATTTTTGATATGGATTAGATTTAATTATATTATATAGATCATAAAAGTTACGCGACGCGTTAGATTTCAATAAATGGATCCAATTAAGGATGTCAGATTTACCGAAAATTTAATTTAATGGTATTCCGATAAAAATTCAAATTAATGGTTTACCGGTTAATTGGATTTTGAAAAAAAAAAACGGAAAATCCGAAAAAATAATGATAAGCTGAAAATACCGTAAAACTAGAAATACTTTCTCAAAATATTTTTTATTTTTTATTTTTTGTTATTACAAAAAAAACCATACACTTTTCAAAAATATTCAACACAAATAAAAAAAAAAAAAATCGTTTTTATTTACCGGTAAATTACCGAACTGTTTTCAAGTCATATACTTGGTAAACCGGTAATGACATTCCTAGATCTAATCTCCAACTTAAGATGAAAAAAAAGGATAAAAACCTCTGAGATTTTTTTAATTTTATACAAGGACGAATAAAAAAGAAAAATTCCCAAATTTCAAACGAAAGATCAAAGCCTCGTCATGTAGAAAATTTTGTAAGCTGCATATGTTGATGGAATTTTATAAAATTTTCTGTTAAATTATATCATAAAATTCACATACGAACGAAGCTCTTCAGTCTGTTGGAAAATTAAGGCTTTTCCAAGATTATGTAACTGAATCATTTTTCAAAATTTCGTATATAAATAACGTTAAGTTACGTATACGTTGATAATATAATATGTGAAAATTTTCGGTGCGACGTTGTTCGTTCGCGTTGCGGTGAATTTTCGCGTGAAAATTGCCGTCGGCGACTTCGTTTCATATTTAAATTTAAAATGCGAAAAACGCAAATGTGTCAAAGCGCTTGTGGATGTGTGAATGTGGAAAATTCGTGGCCTCTTTTGTTGGAAGAGAATTCGAATCGAGAATAATCATGGAAATTCTAAATCGACGCCAGAAATCCTACGTGAAAAGGATCTACATTAATAATTAAACAGTTTGAAAAAAATTTCAACATGATATAATATATTTTATATCTAAAATAGCGGCTTGTACCCGGCGTGCTCGGGACTTTGTGAAAATAAATTGTGTACCGATTGTAATTATTGTCGCAATTAATCGCGACACCGGCACATTATATTATATGGCGATCGATAGAAAAAAATGAAATGCGAAACGATATTAAAAACTGAATGCTTACTTAGTTTCTCCGGATTTCAAAGTAAATTTTTACCAAATTTAGTGAAGATTCGTCTATCGATTAAGGAATTTCTTCGATACATACATACATACATAAATATATACACATTTTGAGTTTTATATATATTATATTATATAAGATATAATGATTGAACGTTTTTCTGATTTGCATAAGCAAATCAGAAAAACAATAAAAAAATAAAAAAAAATCAATATTAAAATATGTACAAATAAAATCTATCACATTTAAAAATAAAATATAAATACCAATAACACATCATTCAAAAAACCATCCCATTCACAAAACACACATAATAATTCAAAAGAAAACACATAAACACGGAAACATCGAAAAGTTTACCCGCGCAAATAACAACCGACGCCATATCGCGAAAACTGCGACGCCGCGCGAAAGTTCGCCGCGGAACCTCAGACCGAATTGAAACCCGGAAAATAAAGCGAAAAATAGAAAATAAAGTCTCCAGAAAGGTTGAAAGTCCCTGGGGTCGGCGATTTGCGGCGGCCAGGGGCAAACAAGTCGGGGCCCGCAGAAATCCCGGACGCGAAACGTCTGCTTTTAAAAATTTATCGGTGTGCCGATTTTCGCAAACCACGTTCGACTTTCGTCGATGTGTTTGCATATTGGGGTGTGTGTTGCGAATGTGATTTAAATAATGTGTTCTATTTGAGTTTTTCGTCTGGTGGATTGTGGTTGTTTTATTATTAGGGTGACCGAACGTCCCGTTTTATTCGTGCTTTGTGGCGTTCGTTCTGTCGTTTTCGTAAATTTGTTGGATTTGTTGCGTTTCGGTATGTCCAATAAATAGAAAAATCGATTTTTTCGTGTTTTTTTTTTTGTATGATTTTTGAAAATTGCATTAAAAAAATCATCTGAATTATTTCTTATAATGATTATTCTCATTAATTATTTTTCTTATAATGATTTTAATAATAGATACTGATAACGAACTTAAAATAAAAACTAATGAGTTGCATTTTAAACGAATAAATTTCATAATTCAAGTAGGTATGTATTATATTTTGACATGTATCGTTCATTGAATGTTATTTGATTTTTAATTTCCTTGTATGTATATAATATTAGTATACTTTTATGTTCGTGAAACATTTTTATGTCAAATTAAATATTTGCTTAATACCTATCAAGCTACTTGACGTGCAATGAGTTAAACACAGGATTTTCGATAGGATTGTTAAATTTTCTATATTTAGATGAAATAATTCTCATTATTAATGATAATCATACTGAAGATTCAATGAGAATAAAAACAAAATTTCAACATTGACGTAACAGTATACAAAACTTTCATTATTAATATTCCACGTGTCGTGTAGTTATAATAAGATCCGAGACAATTTCCAACTTTACTCATTAATTGAACATGTGCAAAGCATCTAATCTGATTAAATCTGCTTTGGCGAAACCACATTTAGAATAATATTGTATATTTATTTATAATCACATTACTATAAATTATCAACAAAAGTCGTACACGCGCAAGTACAAATCTAACTTTAAAATAATGAGGCTATTTATCGCAAGGAAACCACTACGCCTCGAATATTCGATTTATATTAAATCATACGATAGCTGTGTGTTAGTGATAACGACTTTGCATATATAGATTCAAGTCAAAATTATCTGATTGTGTGATAGCAAAGCTGGAGACATCCCAAATGATAATTGTGATAATAAATATACAAAGCTGTGGTGCTTCGATCGTTATTGGCGTTTGTGCTGTGTGATTAATTTGTGTTTGCCGTTTCATGTATATTATTATATATTACTGTGTAGCGGTTCGTATTGCTAATTATGAAATGTTGTATCAAAAATAAGGGTTATTTATGATTCGGCTCGTTTGTGTTTCTAGCCACGGATTCAATCAGGTTCGTTAATTAATGCCGCGGTTTTACGGCGCGTGTTTGCGATCTTGTACTTAGAAATATTTGGGAATCAATATTTGTATATTTTTTATATAATGACTGATAATATTTTTGTGAATTCACATGAAAAAAAATCGTAATAATACGCAGTATTATTTTTAGGTAAAAGAAGACCTTTCATCAGATTTTATTTTAAAAATAAACAAATCCTAAGATATGGCATTTCATCACAATAATAAAAGTCATAAAACCAGTCACAGGAAAAATATATTAAAAAAATAAAATATATGATTACACAAGTTCCAAGTGTATCCTCTAGCGAAGTCAAACACTCGATCGGGAGCATGATTTCTACTTTGCGAACTAGTTTTGATCCGAACGAAAATAAAGATCGACCGGAAAGTTTTCCGCAGACCGACGAAAAAAGAAAAACTGGCTCATGGAGCAATCGAAGGTTTGCCAATTTATACGCAACGAGTAATAAAATTTTTTCGTGTCCGAACGAAACCAAATTGGCTACGAGCAAGCAAGCAAGCAAGCAAAGCATGATTTATGGAGACGCGCGCTTAAGACGATGAAAAATGATTTTTCTGCCTCCCCGGAAAAGTGGAAAAGGAAAAACTTCGTGTTTGATTACGTCCGTTTAATTTTCGCCTGGCGATTCATATTTTATAATCAATCGAAATTTTCCACGTCGCGATCGGGAGGTTTTTCTTTTTTTTCTACCGAGATGTAATTTTCCGTCGTGCGTTTGTGTGTTTTTCGCTTTTCCCGCTGGAAAAGTGTCGTCAGATTTTCGTTGAGAATTTCTGGTTGCGGTCGCGTAGTTCAAATAAATTTTCGACTTGAGCCGCTTATTAGGCCTTCGAAAATCCTTTGAGCTCGAGTCGATTTTTCTTTTCTGGTGTGTATTTTATTTCTACAAAATGTGTTTTGAATTTTTTTCCAAAAAGTAATATCAATTATTTTATATAACATTTGAACTTTTTATAATTGTACACTCAATATAATTTTTCATATTGGAAATTTTTTATTGAAGCAAGGAAAGTCTTAACTTGAAAGATTTTATTGAATCATTTCATATTCTGAGTATTTAAAATAAAATATATAAATCTTTCCCATATAAAATAAAATCTATGAATATATTTGAATATCAATGTCCGTATGAAATTATTTGAAAAAAAAAGGATAGTGGAAAAAGCTTCATAATTGTTATGACGCACAAAAAGTCAATGGTCCGATTCGATTCGTCCACACTCCATTTGCGTCTATTGGATTTCATTGTGATGCAAAATTTTTTCCAAAACCGATAATCATCGAACACATACCACCATGAAAAAAACCAGATAAAAACTCAATAAATACTCAATTCGAATGCTTAAAAAAACCGTTAAACGAAATAAAAGCAGATTTTGGGACCTCTTTTGTGCAGCAGCGCTAGTTCCCGATATTCAATTAGCGACGACGATTCAATTTTCCCGCCCACCCATACACACCGCATGAATGAATATCTACGTGCAAATGAATGAATTAATATATATCCTATTTTTTTGTATGCATACAAGTCGGCAAAAAAGGCACACGAGGTGGAAAAATGGGATAAAACGAGCGCTGCGGCTAAAACGCAAACAGTTCGGGGCTTTGTTTCGGCGGCGTAATGTTAAATCGGTTAAAACAATTTGGGAGCGCGTTCGTTTCGACCGCAATTGTTCGCTTTTTCAAAAAAACGAATCGCAAAAATTGAAAATAAAAAATAAAATGGCGCACGTGTACGGGCTGTGGATGAGTGATGAATGAAAAAGGTTCAGAGTTACAGGAATTTTTAATGATATTTTATTCTACTAATAATTGATGGAAATACCACATAAAGTGGCCACTTAAAGATAGAAAAGAGCCAATAAAGGTTTAGGAAAGTTATAACTTATTAATGTTCAATTTTTTTGCAGGTTATATAGAGCATTTTTTTGGAAATTAAAATGACTACATATGACATAACATATGATATTCAGCAATGATTAAAACACTTTAGGTTATTTTCTTTCAGTGATAAATTATTGAATCTCAAGAAATACCAGCAATATAATAAAAATTGATTCTTATGATAATAATTCATGATTTGTTTCGTTGAAATAGAAAACCCAATGAGTTTTAATCGTTATTGGACATCATATGCAGCCATTTTAGTCTCCAAAGATTTCTTTATAATCTGTAAAAAAATTGAAAATTAACAAATTACAACTTTTCCAGAACATTCAGTCTTTCAGTAAACACTTTGTATAATAAATCGGAGCTTTAATCAATTATTTTGAACTATTGTTTATACAGAAATGTTACAAAACGATACAAAAATTAATAAGATCAACTCAAGTAGATTGAGAATTCGAGGATCGACGAATTCGAGCCGAACGACACATAATTTTTCGTATCTGAAAATCCGACTTTTATTAGAGTCGAAGCGAGCCTTCGCGAAATTCTTCGGCGAAAAAAAGCCGAAAAATGCGAATAAATAAAAACGTGTAGCCGGAGTTCTCTTTTGTGTTCGTTTTCTAATAAACGCTCGCGTCGGCGTGGAAAAAGTTCGCCTCCCGTGTGATCGATAAGCGGAAAACTCCGACGGGAAAAATCGAACAAGTATCGGATTAAAAGCGCCGTATCCGAGGAAATTCATAGATTTCGTGTGTGTTGTATGGTACATTGTGTGATGTGTGATGTGATGTGATGTCGAACGGGCTGTGTATTGTCGCAGAAGTGGAGAAATTTCGATGAATTTGCCGATAATATGATGGATTGTTATGTGTATGAATAATTATTGGATTGTCGATTTTTCATATAAAATGGTTATTTGAAGTATTACGTTTTTTTTTAGATAAGTCTCTTGGGTAATTTTTCAGTGAGATGGTTATCCGTTGCTTTTTTCAGCAAGAATTATGGGATTAAAAGAAAAAATATTCGCTTATGTTAGTTTTATCTTCAAAGTATGAGAAATTGTAATGTGAAGTTAATAATCATTCAAAACTATATGAATATATTTCTTTTTACTTTGATTCATATTTGGTTTTTGAACATAAACAAGTTAAGTTAATAAAAGCTTGAAAAATGAATACCGTTTTCGATACAATCAAAACAGAAGTTCTTTGTCGAACATATGATATTTTACAAAAATGAAAAAATTTCTATTCCAACTTGTTATAAAAACAAATAAAAAACATTGTATTTGTTTTTATTTTCCATTCTGAAACGCCAAAAACATCAAAAACATCAAACGAAAATTAAAGTTTTCACACAAACAACTATCGGTAATTTTGCACGATAAACGAGCGCCGCCAAACGACTCGCATGACAGTTTTTTTCTCTGCCGCTTAAAAAATTGAAAAACCGAACCAATTTTTGACGTCCATGCATATATTTAAATAAAATATTCATTGTAGTGAGCGAATTTTTTCGCGCGAATCCGTCGAACGCAAATTTATTCAACACGACGTATATATTGATAAAGAAGAGGTGTTTCCGAAATTTGCATTGCGAATCGCAAGAGAACGTGCTCGGCAACCGCTACACGCCTTTATTTCGTTTCGTTTTTATTTTTCGGTGAAACGTCGAAGATTAATAAGGCGAAATCTGTGCTGCTGAAAATAAAATTGAAAAAATTTACGTGTACAGGATGTTTGTGAAGGTTATTTCATCTGAAAACTGTCTATGGGATTCTAATAAACGGATTGATTTTATATATGAAATTTTGAAAATCAATAAAAATGTTTTGTATGATAAAATAAAAAACTCTGATATTTAAAAATGAATAAAACATAAGTTATTTATGAAAATAACAATAAAAATAATTCTGGCAATTGGAAAACCTTATAATTCCAACTATAAAAAAGAAAACTTCTGTCATTGTCATTTTCAAGGTGGACATTTCCCGAGGGTTTGCTGCTTCAAACAATCGTCGGGATTTTCCGCTTTTCCGATATAATTAATGGTACCGACGCGTTTCGCACCTGTCGACAACATTTTCTCGGAAAATTCGGGTGGAAAAACAATCGAAGATTTTCCGAACGCACTCGTTTTTCGACTGACTTTTCCGTCGAGATCGTGTTAATCGAAGTGTGTTAAATTTGATTTAGTGAACGGTGAGTGCAGACGTTTTAAAATTTGTTTTAATCGAATTGGGTATGGTTGGTGGTTTTGTGAGTGCCGTTTAAAATAATTTGAAAATGGAAAGTATTTTTTTATCATTTAAAAGTATAATTTAACATGTACAGTTATTGAAAAATTGAGAAAAATTTCAGGGAATAATAAATAGTTTTTTTTAAATTCTGTTTTTGAAAATAATATATATCTTATTGAAATATTTTATACAGAAAATATTATGATAATAATTGTATAAAACATTAGATGGATGATTAATTAATGTAAAATTTAATTGGAATATTATAAAATTTATTGAAGTTGAGTAATAGTTAAATATAATAAAAGAAATAATGTAAATATATTCTCAAAAGTGCAATATTTAAAAAAAAGACATCGCTTTCAGAAACTTATCTCCATCATTGCTCAAGATTTCAAAAAAAACCGCCCATTTCTAATTTATTCCACTATGTACCTAAATTGTCGCCGTTCCACCTTCAATCTTTTTTTTTAATTAAAAAGAGCCCTTTTCATGAAATTACGCCGCGCCATTCGACGCAACTTTTTCAAAGAGTTCTCTTTTTTTTCATTAAAAAGTTTTCTTCGGATATGAAAAGATTTTTCTGGTTATGAACACATTCAAACTCGTCTCTCGAAAAATTCATATTGTCGCCGAATGCAGCCCTCCTTCGTTTCCCAGAAGTGGTTTATTGGCGCTTTAGATCAACGCGACTTTTGAACCTTTTCGGTTTTATAGATCGTTCGGCGGTCGTTGGAACTTCGGCACATTTAGCTTGGCAAGAAAAATTTGTAATTCTGCAAAATAGGAGTCCTTGACCTTCCGAGGATAGCGCTTTATGTATGTTTTTTTAGAGATTTACGTTTAAAAAGGGCGATTTCATCAGAAATAGTCCGTATAAAACAAGCGGGGCTTTTATGCGCAGCGCAGGTAGCTTTTTATACGAAAACGTATCGAGCAACGTAAAAGCGTTAGCTAAATCTACTTTGTTCCACGGTAATGTACTTTAGATTCTACTAGTAACATTCTGTAAACGTTTCGATTATAGATAATGCCGTAACTTTATTTTTAGACTTTAAAAAATGCGCTCTTTACTTGCGTAAATCGAGGCAACGTTTGAGATAACTCTAAACGTTTTTTATCTTAAAGCTCTAGAATTTTTGTGATAAAATATTCTCAGACAATTTATCAGACTCGGAAAATTTGATTTTATCTTTCATACGGATTATATAAATACATAAGCATTATTTAAAATATTATATATAAGAAGCAACAGGTCATGATTTAACCTTGTCGAATACACTGATAATTTCAGTTAAGTAATGTATGTAGTAGACAGTTAATTAATTTAAATGTGTACCATTAACTCGAAATCAAGAGTAAGGAATGGTTTCAAAATTTTACATTTAAAAAATATTTTCCTTTTTTCATCACATACAAAAAAAAATTTGAATCAAAAAGTTTTCATTTTATTCGTCAAATCCTTATTTCGCACATCCGTTTCAAAATAAAACTTTAGATAAAAAAGAATTTCGTTTTAAATTTAATTGAATATTTTTTATCAAAGAAGTCTTTCAATGACAAATTTCAAAAGAAAACTCAAGGCCGACTCCAACATAAACACGACAAAATTTAATCTCATTTTACTTTCACATGGAAAAAAAATCAAAATCACTTTTATTAACCCAAACCACACACAATCCCAAGATTTATATAACACCTCATTCGGCAAACACTCCGATCGCACCATCGCCCATTTATACGTCCAGCTACATTCGATATCCGCGACGCTCTCCCATATCTTCCATGGGAACAAACACCGAAAAAGCCAACACCACGCCCCGGGAATAACTAATAAAAACGTGTTACGTAAAACTAGTCACGTACGAGTTATACGGCCGCCGCTACCCGCAATCCGGGGTATTTAAAATTACGGCCGGACGTAAAGCGACGTACGTACGACGTCGCGCTGAATCCCGAGTCTTAAAATGAAAATGAAAATAAAAAAGGAGTCGAGGACGTAGGTCGTAAAAACGAAGTCGGCCGCGCTTTTGATCGAGCCAGTTGTCAGGAGTTGAAGGGTTGGAGTTCAGAGGTTGTGGTAGTCTGAATTTTTTAACTGTTTCGTGTGTTTATGGACGTAATAATTTGCTGAAAGAATTTTTCAACTGTTTCGTGTGGTTTGTTTCATAAATTTGTCGAAAGGTTTGTGGTGAATTGTTGGATGAAATCGTAGTGATTGGTGAATTATAATGAAACGATTGCATTATATCCGGTGGTTTGATTAATTTGTAATTTACAAGCCGCTAGTGCGACCGTAATATTAATATTTTGGATTGGATTCGTGTACAATCTATGAGCGGTACAAATCGATTGGTATTAACTGTATACGAATTCGTAATGACTAGTTTAATTAACTGAAATATTATTATGAATTAATGGGAGCTGAAAATAGAACGTTCATAATTAATATTGAATTTGATTGATGTTTTCCATAATATGAATTAGAAAACATCGAAAATCTGATTAACCAATAGAAAAATTATTTGAAATCTTAAACAAATTTCTATGAATTAAAAAATATACAATATTGCAATAGTTGTTCATACGAAATACACACCGCACAAAAGAAATTTAATATAACATAAACCCATAAATTCAGAAAACACCTAAGAGCAGCCTACAGCGCACCTCCATACAATAAACAATCGCCATTCGCCTTTGCTACAACCTGCAACGAACGTACAGAACAGATCGGAACACGACATAACATTGGATTCGTATAAACTTTAAGGCGACTTTAAAAACGTATTGGATACTCTGAATCCGGGAATACGGAGCGAAATCGTTCCCGGGCTGGCGGAATCGTTCACGAAATTATTTCCTCGTGTGCCGAGCTCGTACGTCGGTATCGTTTTATTTCCGAACGAGTCCGCTGTGCCGATTCGAAAAATCAAAATTCAAATTTAAGAATAATAAAGGCGGCAAAAGGAACGGTCTCTCGATCGCGTACGTTGGGCGGAACGGGCAAAGTTCGCGCTCGATCGGTTAGTCAGTATGGATACAGTGTAGTCTAGATTTTTGCAATTATCGGATATTATTATGAGATCTTTATTCATGAAAACGTAAAATGTTGTGTTTCACTACAATTTAAATCAATAAAAAATTTAAATACTGAATTTTAAACGTATTTTTCGGAATCAAACTCAATTGATTCACAAATATGAGACGCTCGGACATCCATATGGAAATGCTTTCAAAAATTAAAATCTAAGAACTAAGTAACATGAAACTTATATTTGAAAAAAAATTTGATCGAAAAGTTTCAAATACGGTGTCGCTAGTTAATATTCGTGAAATAAAAAAAATTTATAACGTGAAACAAGATCGAGTCTCAAAATAAAATCGAAGGTATGACTTTTGAACCTGCAAAAAGTATAAAATATTTATCGAATATCGGATATATTTATTATGCATGTCTTCGTTCCGAATCAGAAATTGAGATATGTGAAATCGAGTCTGTCGAATCAAGAATTCACCGTACGGATTCGTTTTAGTGACCAATCAAATATGTAAAAATGTGCGAATATGAAATTCAAATTTTTTCCCGCGCCGCTCGAAAGAACGCCACAAAAATAATAGGATGAAAAAAATATACATCGAGCAGACGAAAAGTTTTCGCTGAATTACCATACGTTAAAGGTTTTAATCATTTTTGCAGGAAAATATACAATTTGAATTTGGAGACGTTTCGGGGCCTTTTTGTAATGATTACGACAAAAAGCCCTACGGAGGCGAATTCGCAAGAAATGCGTTAAATTAAATAGAGAGGAAATTAAGCCTTTTGTTTCTGTATCAAGATCGAATTATCAAAATAATTACGGAACAAGCCAAATTCACTAAACGAGGGAAACGCAAATAGCCCTTCCCCTTCTAGTATAATTTAATATTATATTTTTATCGAAGCAATAAAATGGCGTGTTGCAAAGAATTAGTATGCAAATCATGATATTATTCGGTTTTGAAATACATTGCCTATTGTTTGCATGCGTATAGCGAGTAGAAGATTTTTTGTACGAGAAATTTCTTTAGAATCAAATTTTTAATACGAAGTATAATATTTATAATATAACTTTCTGGTCAAAAATAAAAAAAATCAATACAATTGAAATTCGGATTTATTTCTAATAATTGGATAAATTTAAAAATAATAACTAAAGATGTTTCACAATAATTCATGTTTGATAAGTACACTTTTTCCTACAAGAAAATATATTATAATATTGCATGTTTTGATTTGAAGATAAACAAACAAATTACTTGATGTAGGATAAAAATGAAATATAATACTCAATCTTCTACTTAAATTGGATTTCGCTGAAATACATCTCTTAGCATTTGTAGAATTAATTTGTACAATTGTATTTACAAACAATAAATTTCGCGGAATTTTTTTATTTTACAGAAACAAGTAAAGCTACAAATTAAGTCAGTAGATTGAAATTATCGTGTATAATTGTCACGATTTTGACAGACTTAACTTCTTCTTTGATATACTTCTCCCTATTGACCTTCTCCTGCTTTTATTTTTATCGTATTAGCGGAACATGATAATGACGATATTGACAAAAAAAATATATAAAAATTTCCATCAAAATATATACAGATATATCAGTATCGAAAAAAACTTTCGCTAACGAAAATAAAAGGATTCACCCGCGAAAACAGCATAAAAATTAACGTCGCATTACGAACGGCCGACGTTTTTATTCATTAACAAATTTATATTTATGCCTCGTTAAAAATTTAATAGGAAAATTAAAAATTCGCCCCGGCGCCGCGCGATTCGTTTTAATATTCCCGACCGTCGCATTAAATCTCACCGCCGACGAAAACAACGCCAAAAAAACTTTGAAGGGCGTTAAAAAAGGGTCGGAACGCACCTCTTATATGTATATGTATGTGCGAATTGTGCAGGGAAGGCCGTTTTCACGCGCGTGAAACTTTCCATGGCCGGCTGAAAAGAATAAACCAGACGTATAAACAAGCTGAGGGCCGATAAAAGAGGCTGAATAAGAAGCAGAAGAAGAAATGTCGGCGGTTGTTAAAGGGTTGAGGGTTGAGAAGAATGAAGCGTATACAATGTCCCGAAAGTTTCGCACTTTCTTTTAAAACATTTATGTAAATTGTAGCAAGTATTTAGGTTTATTTTATTCGTTTTTTTATTCATTAAAAATTTTTTTCATTATAAATTCCTATCTATTAAATTTTATGCATTAAACAGCACAACATTTTCAATGGATTTTCATTAATATATCAAAATTTATTTATACAAAAAAATCAATATATTCAAATTCACAAATTTTCATAACAACCTGTATAAAAACATACACACAATACACAGACAGAGAAAAGAAGCGATGGGAGCTTGAATTGGGTTATCTCAGAGGGCTCCGTTGACTTATCTTAACTGAGCGCCATTAAAAGTGACAGCCGCCACTTCCCGCCGCCGTTTTTCTTTGGACCTTTACCTTTTCGGAAAATCGCGCTTTGCTCCTTCGGTGGTCCTTCGAAGCCTTCAATTCTTTGACTCGGGGATGCCCCTTTTCATACGAGCAGTGTTTCTCAAATGGACTCAATGCATACGATGCAATTTGAACGTAAAACGTATGACAATATAAAATTTTTCATTTATTGAATCAAAAACAATATGAAATAGATTATTGTTTGTAACATATAATATAATATTTGATTGAATAATATTATTAAATTTAATATTTTAAAATAAAAAAAGTTAAAATCAGCATAGAGAAAAATAAAATATTTGAAAACGTCTGAAACGGGATCGTCGGGCTTAGTGAAATTAGCGAGCTTATCTCGCCGACGATTAAGTCGAATATAATTGCGAGGAGGTTGTATCCGATGCTACATTGGCAATTAGCCCGTTTACCGAACGGACACATTCACCAGGCGATGTATACAACGACGGGGGCTGCAATTTTTCAGGAGGGCGACAATTCGAGAGAGGCGCTTTCGAAACGGGCCGTTTCCAAAAGTGGAAATGGCGTCGCGAAAGCTGGAGGTCGCTGTTAAATGTTTCGCGAATTTCAAATACAAAGTATAATGGTATTTCGGTGTTTTGCGTTTTGATTTTATTGTGATTGCGAATGGTCGAATTTATGGGCGGAGGATTTATTTAATCGTGGTCGTTTTCGAATTTAGGTTATGTAGTAATTTTGTAGGAAATGTTTTTTTTGGGACGATTAGGAGTTTGGGTGTTTTTTTATAATTATGTAGTGATAAGAAGAAGACTACTTTAAAAAGTTGAATAATGAAAACTTTCTTTAGTTAATGGTCTCAGGCTAATGGCACTTAGTCATTCATTATAGAACTGGCAGTGTCTATTATCGTTTAACTTGGGTGATAGATAAAAATCACTGTATTCGATTTGAAAAAATATTCAATAATGGATTGGAAATTTTATTCTTCGTTTAATTTATCTTACATATATAAATTTTATTATACTATCCAAAAAAATACTCATTAGTCGGGCAGATAACTTTCAAAAAATTAAATACGAAATCGTTCTTCATCAAACAAAAAAACAAACAAACAAACAAACAAATAAATAAATAAAGATTAATAGAATACAATTCATCTATTAACCGCATTACGTAACAGCAAGAACTGGTATATTTTTCAACAGTGACTAATAACTAGAACAATAAATAGGCGATCTTAATACACACAAAAATTATTTCGCTATTTCGACGAATATATAATATAATATATAAAAATGGTAAAAAAAACACATCGATTATATTTAATTGCAACATTTACATGACTCGAATAAATTAAATGTGAAAAAAGCCCTCAGTCGTTTTCTCTGTTAACAACGGTACGCTTTCATCTTTATTTCGCCCGCTCGGGCCCTTAGCTTACGCGCCATTGCACTTTACAGTTTAATTTGATTCGAACAATTTGTTTTTAATATCGCGGCAAAATGCGGAAAATTTAAATTACAATTGATATACATATATTGTGCATGTACAAATTCGTCATTCTGGCACGTTGAAAGTTTCAATTTTGCTGGAAAATTGCGGGATAAACGACGGCGTATTTATTAAACGTTCTTGCGGTCGCTTAATGAATGTTACCCTTCGCACAACTTATCGACATATCGGAAATTTTGTATTTATTTTATGTTGTATTACGTATTTGTATTTGTTACGAATAAAAATGTTATTTGCGGTTGAATCTGAGAAAAAAGGTTGTATTTATTGTTTTGGTGAAAGTATATATTACTTATGCTTAGAATTACTTTATTTATACCTACGCTTGGAATTATTATCGGATTTCTGAATTTATTCATATCTTGTTATAAGTTTTGTATGAATAATATATTATGTTTATTATATGATATAATACAATATTAATATAAAAACGGATATAGCTTTACAATGTTAATATTTTACTTAATAAGCATGAATATAATTTGAAAATTTCCAGCAATTATAATAACGAAACTGCGCCCAACAGTATACAATAACCATTATAAAGATAAGATTTCACCATTATCACTACAAACTCAAAATTTCCATCTTCAAAGTATACAATTACAACCGACCATCCAGCCGATTCAAATTCAATCCACAAACGCTAATTCATAACGACTTCTCGCGCGAAAACAACCCAATCCATCATCCGGCGCTCGAACGCAACCCACACACCAAAACACCGAAATATTTCAATGCCAACAAAAAAAAAATGCACCGAAAACGATAAACAAACAAAACCCGATCGATAACCGCCCCCTTCCACCTCCCCTCGCCCACCGGCAGATAACGGCCATTATCCAACTTCGAGGCGAGTTTGTTTGTGTCACACAAGACAAACAAGTCCGGTTAATTCTTATTGGCACAAAGGACTTTCGCGACATCGTCCTCTCCATATCGCCGCCCAAACGCGAGAGAATAATGGCCGCCCACCCGGTCCGCATGGCTTTCCATTCATCCTTCAACGTCAGCCGCACTGACTGCCCGCCGATTCCTTTTTTCACGGCAGGGCCTTTTTCAGGTTCGAGTATGTATATGTGGACGGTTTGAGGTTGCTGGATGTCACGGGATTGACTTATCTTCATTAGATTGCGAGAAGATGTTGCGGTTTGTTGGGGGTTTCGCGTGCGGGGATGTGTGCATGAGGATGGGTTTGATGGTGTTGGTGGATGGATGAATGGTTTTTTTTTAATGGGAAATGATCGAATTGGGTCAAAAATTGTTAATAGTACTATAATATATGAGTACATTTTAATATTGTTTTCATTTAATTTGTCTATTGTAGAATATCGTCGAAAGTTTTTGTAAGATATTTTTCGTTGTTTGATGCTAGAAGTAGTTATTAGAAAAAGGTAACAATTATTATTTTGAATACTAGGGTAACGAGACAAGTGGTGGATCATGCACCTGTAGTTGATTATTTTTCAAAAAACGTAAAAATCAAGGTTTTTAAAGACGATGATCTTTCAGAAAGGGTGCAATAGAAGTTTTAATACGTAGTTTATCTAGTGCACCGTTTTTGAAAGATTATAATCTTTAAAAACCTCAATTTTAATTTTTTTCTGAGAGCTGGTCAACTACATGGTACATGGTCTATCATTGGTGTCGTTACTCTATAAAAATGTAATACATAATTTTTGAGTATGACATATGCAGTTTAACTTGAGTAATCATTAAGAAACAGAACTTTCAATAATGCTAGATTGTCAGTTATTTAAAAAATATTATATTTATCAAAATGATACAATAAAAAATTATAACACAGATATAATATAAATTTTATATGCAATGATAATTGGTATTTTTTATGTGATATAAAAAATTAACAATATAATCCCTTATCAACGTTCGGAAAAATTATTAAACCAAACGGACTTTAAGAGCATTCGTACGTTTGGTATTAAAACATATATCATCAAAAACAAATTTCAAAATTACAAAAAACCACAAAACGTTCACAAAAATTGAAACTGTCGAAAAATAAAACCGCAATCGATGCAACACTCGTTAAAACGAAAAAAAATCAGACACATTCGAAAGCGCCGCCGCCAGATGTTCCATCGATAAAAGCCCGAAGTTATTATTCCAATCAACTGTATTATTGTCGAGAACGGGCAATAATAATAATCGGAACGAGCACAGACACGACACAAAAAAAACGATCGAAAAGTAAATACATACAACTCGTAAATCAATACGCGAGCACTAATTGCGAAAAATTCATTTGGTCTGACGCTCGCGATGAATATGCATGAGCGGGGGCCACTCTCGCCGGGAAGGAATGTGAAATTGACACGATTTTATTGAATATTCATCGGCGAAAATTACGATCCTCGTCCTTAATGATGAGGAGGATGAGATGAGTGGTGCTTTCGTGCAGACGGACGTCGTGAATTCGACTGGCTTGCGCGTAATTGCATAAGTTCGAGCGGATGCGGGTTGCGGTTGCATTCAGAATAGTTTTACCTGATTGAGTTGGTAACATTTTTTATGTGAGTTATATTATGTGTTTGATTTGAATATCTGATGTGTTATTGGATGTATTGTATATGATGTATTGTATTATAAAAATGAGTTATTGTTATATTTATCATGTGATTTATGATTGAATATTTATCATATTGGATAATATAATTTGAAAAAATTGTCATATGCAATTTATGTAAAATTTGTTGCAAGATAAGCGTTTGGGAAGTTTGAGTTTTTTTATTTATTTATGTGATTTCTAGTGGTAAGGAAACGATAATTCTTGTTAGAAACTTAATACTCAATAGTTCAATACCATTTCTCGCTAAATGGTCTCAAACCAATTCATCCATTCATACATACACTCATTGTCCATGCTACGTGTTGTATAACTTCGATAATTGATATAAATTAACAAATTCAATAAAGTACTATTGATAAATGAATACCGGAAATAAAAAAAAGGACTTAAGTGGCATTTTTAAAATTGACAAGACAAGAAATTCTCATAGTGGCGAATACAACCGATACAAATTCACTGTTAAATATTTACATGATTAAAAATCGATTTTGAGACTTCAACCATATTTTATTTTGGCTTTAGTATATAGAAAGTATTTCTGGTGTAAACATTTTTTGGTACTTAATCCTTTTTTATTTCCGGTATTTAAATTATATTGATTGAAACATATATTTTTTATCGAAACTCCGAGAGAATAGGATGTCTAATACTTTTTCCATCACTACATTGATTGAAACGTGACTTTATACATCCATCGAAAGCCATATGAATAAAAAACAAGCACAAAACTGTACTTCCAATAAACCTCAAAGCACCTACCACCAATCCAAATAAAATTTTCATCGCCCAACTTTACCACAGCGACGATCGATAATCCAAAGCACAACAAGACCAAAACCGCGACAAAATTTCCACACAACGTCACTCACCGTTTGACACCTACAGCTTCCGAAGAATAAACTTTTACGACGAGGCAACTTTCAAAACAATGTTGCCCGTCGGTGCACAGCCCGCCTTTGCCCGACGATACCTAATCTCGTTTGGCTCTTGTCTTACCGCAAACCGACCATGGCCTTATACGTGTGTACTCAGCATGGGCCGTTAAACTTGGGGGCAGGCCGCTTTGGATGCAACGATCAGAAATGCAACTGCATTATGCAAAGCGTTTTACACGCCAAAGGAACGACGACAAGCCAGTTTGGCCAAGATGTAGATGGGTATCTCTTTGTAGCGTGGGCTACTGTTGAATGTTTGCGGAATACGGTGAGCGGATGGGGTTTGGTAATATATTTTTGAGAAGGATTTAAATTTTGTTTGGGTGGTTTATTTATGTGGAAATTGTATGTAGATGGTATGTTTTGAAGCAAAAAGGTTAGATTATGATTATGATAAATTATTAGTATAATGAAGGGAGTGAAAAATCATATTCATGTGCATAGGTTTAGGTAAAGCTGAAAATTTAGAAAAAGTGTGTTAAATTATCTGAGTATTTTTGTGAAAAAACATTAAATCGAATAATTTTCTATAATTTTTGTTACAGAAAAAGACGGTGACAAATTCTTTTTTGCAGGTGGAGAAACAGGTATTTACTCAGAGTAGGAGCGGAGCTGGAGTACGAAAATTTATAGAGCTTCGCTGCTTCGACTTTAAATGTAAAATTGATAAAATAATTTAAAATTTTGAAAAAAATTGATATTAATCTAATTTTTAATTATTATTAGATTGTAATATATTTTATCACTATTCTCTCCCACTTCATAGTCAGGTAGTTATATTATTTATTTATTTTTATTTTTTTATTTCAAATATTTTGATAATTAATTTAATTTAATCGGAGCGTGGAGCGGAGTCGGAGCAAGTATGATACGGAGCGAAGCTTCTCAAAAAAGTAATCGCGTTAAAACCCTGTTTAGAAAGTTTATACAAATCAAAGAAAATAAATATGTTGATACGAAAATAGAAGTACATACCTATTAAAACAATAATTTTTCTATTTGCGACTTTGATATCAAATTGAAATAATTGATAATAGCTTAATTTATAATATACATAATTACACTCGAAATAAAATCAATGGATTTAGTTTGTAATTGTGCAATAAATCAATATGGTTTATGATATTTGCACCACTTAAATCGTGGTTTTATTTCAACGAGTAATAAAGCGTATTTATTTTTAGTACAATGTTTGGTACATTGGTTTATAAAACCACATAAAATTTTATAGACCAATAGGTCTACAAAACTCGTCGATGGGTCGTAAATTTGAGTAGTTTATCTCTGAAATAACGGCTGTATATAATAAATGTAAGCTATAAGAAAATGGTATATACATAATTGAGGACGAGTCGCCGAAAATGAAATATGCGAATATAATTATAAAATTTAACATTTAAATTCAAATTATATGATAAATCATATAAAGTGTTTTCATAAAGCAGACGAAATGATAAAATCGCTTTAATTTCGAAACAACTACTACGCAAAAAAAGACGAACTAAAAGTATTAAAGACGCATTCATAAAGACTTGTCCCGAAAACATTTGAACTTTCAGACAGGCACATCGCCGTGCTCTCTAGCCGGAATGAAAAGATAAATTACCGAGATTTTCCAGACGCGAAACAAGCTCGAAATTTTCATATCAGACGAGAGCGTTTCAGCTTAACGAAGCTGAAATTTAATGAAAAATGAACGTACGAGAGGTGCACTCGAACCTGGAGCCCGGCAAAAAACCAAGACAGGCTGGAAAAAGTCGAAAATTTTCGAGTTTATTAAGGAGCGCGCAATTAGCGAGGATTAGGGGTGGTCCTTGCCCAGGATTACCGTAGGGAAAGGGAGAAGTTTGCCCTGTGGGTTTTAAACTTGCCGAATTACGTTGGCCAAATCCGTAGACTGAGGACCGTTGGACCTTAATTTATGAAACCTGACGATATAATTAAGCTGGGCCGCAGCCGAGGGCCAAATTGCGATAATGCTGTAAAATATGATTAGGATTCGGCTAGTGTGGAGCTGGCCTTTATGGTCAGCTGTGGGTGTGCGGCTTACGTTTCCGTTAATTTTCCTCTGCGGTGTCAAACGGTGTTGGATTTTATGTGTCGCTAGATATGCAGTGTTGATTAAGTTTGTTCTGGTGAAAATTAAGTTGATTAGTTGCGAATTTCGTGATATGAGTTTGTAATGTGATGAGTGGTTTTTGTGGAAATTGTGATAGTGTGTGTGAGCTGCATAGTAGAAATTTGAGATGAAATATTTTTGAGGTACAAAATCGAATTGTTATTCTATGAATGCGTGAATGTTATCAGATTGCGAATGATTGCATGTTAATTTGCAAAATAAATTGTACCGTTTCTGAAACAATTGCATCATAATTTGAAATATACAATTTTCAATGTACTTAGTTTTGTTTCTTGAAGATCTGATATTTTTTTAAGAGTGATTTTGATTGAAATCAATATCATTTTTATATATTCAATATTACCATTCGATAGACTAATATTTTATATTGACAGCACTAAACAAAAGCTTTGAATACCTATACATTATAAAAAGTTTCCAAATTACAAAAGACTTTCATTACAATGACTAAAACGTCAAATAAATATTACTAAAACAAAATACAACAATTTTGCAAAAAAGTGCGATTAAAAATAAACGAAAGATAAATGATTAACGGCACGCGTCTCGTTATAACGACGCCGTAAGGGGGCATTTTTTTTAACCCTTTGTCCGTTGATACTTTGGCTCGTTAACACTGCACCGGAGGCCCATTGTCCTCGGTTTGTTTCTCATTTTAATTGCTGTGGAGCTAGAAACGAGTGTGAAAACGTATATGCATATTCATATGAAGCCGGTGTGAAATGTGAGCATAAATATGAGTAATAATGAAAAGTAAACTGAGTGTTTTCAAAATTGGAGTGATGAACTTTCACGCTGAAAAAAATATAAAAAATGTACTCAACTTAAGATATAAAGGATGAAAATGTTTATTTAAACAATAAACCAATTTAATAATGAAATCCTTCATTCGAAAATATTTTCGAAAACTCCACGTTGAAACAAAAGCTTGCGACCGTCGTCCACACGTACACGTACATATTTTACGTGGCTCGGTGGGCTCACAATAAAAACGTTGTTCGTCTGCCTACGTGATGGAAATACGGTAGGCTTTTAGGGTAATTGAATTAAATGGCCACCTGAAACGGCGGCCTAATTTTGGATTCTTCAGCCGATGACGGATGTTTGCTGAATCTGCGGCCCGAAATCGCTCCGCTTTCTATAGGTGTTAAAAAGCAGCATTTTTAGCATTTGACTTTGATTTTATACGTGCTTAAAGATAATTTTATATTATTTTGAATGAAGTATATTTTTAGAATGAAAAAATATGTTTTTATCAACGTTCACTTTTACTGTATTCATTCTAAATTTGTGCGTGCAAAAAAACTGCCCCCGAAATTGATATACACCAATATTTTACAACCCTCTCGCGAAATTTATCTCACGTAGCACACTTATACATATTGATGAGCATATTATGAGAGTTGAATGTCCATTAAGAACCACTCGATTCGAAAGAGCCAACTACCACCGAAATCCATACACTTTCCCGGACCTGAGAGAGAGAGAGAAAGCCTTTCCACGGCCGGGCATTATGCGGCCAAGTTTTCCCGCGTTGACCAAGTTTCGATATATATTTTATTGATGGGCCCAGTATACAAATTGCCTATTTATACGGTGCCGTAAAATTTTCTATTAATATACACCCCGTTGGGTCGCCCTTGGCCGCGACCCGGAGGAAGGAAAACTGCGAAATTGCTCCTGTGTTACATTCGGAACACGTTCGTTTTCAAATACTATCTGTTTTGTAAGGGAGAGTGTTAAGAAAACACCATTAGTCGTTCGGTGATACGAGATTGTGGTTATAAAAAATGGGGGTGGGTTGTTTGGGTTGGGTAGATAAGGATTTGCGTATACGTGGGATATGATCGTTTTGATTAATTGTGGTTTGTATGAAATTTGTTCGTTATTTGGATTAATTCGAATAGTGTTGGTAATTTGTATTGTTTTATTTGTAAAAAATTGATAGTAATTATTGTTGAATTTGTATAAAAATTATTCGTAATATTCGCAAGTACCTTTTAGAAAGTAAGTGGGTGTTATGAGAGTAAACACACAGTTGTTATATGTGACAATTGTGATAATTTACGACCCATTAAACTAACTTACTTCCATTACTCATACTCACCGTCTAAGAGCTGACGACTTTATTTAATATATATAATACAACCGTTGACGGATTTAAACGCATTATTTTTCGACTTTTTCTCTAAAAAAATAACGATATACTCGTAAGACTAAAATCATTAAAATACGAGACGTAAAAGCAAACACGAATTCAAAGACAAATTTCCATAACTTATAACTTTGATTTACATCCAAGATATGAAGCCTTCATACGATACGATGTGGTTTTCCCGCATAAAGGCTTTAAAGCTTTGATGCATTCGTGATGGTAAATGCACACACGTGGGCTTTCAAATTTTCCCGTTTTTAACAGCAAATATGTACTACATAGCGAATTTGACGATAAATAATAAAATGTTTACCGTACAAGAAGCCGATAATGCTGAAACAACAATACGTTTATATTCATGATGTTGTGTGTACGCAATAATAATGGTTGAATGCTTTTAGAAGGCGGCGCCTCGGTCCCAGGACGAAAAGGTTAGCATTTTTTATGCAAATCTCCGAAAAGAAATATCGCGCAAAAATTCGTGGATATCCATTTCGACATGATAAATGCAAAAAGTTTGAGCCGCGAGGATAATAAATATAATGGTGTAGATACATCATATGGGAAAATATCCTCTCAACTCATGAATTTCGGCGGGTGGATTTTCGCGGGGCTGAGGACTTATTAGGGTGGGATCCGAATTGAAAACTCCGTTTAAATTTCGGCGGGGGATTACTTCGGCTTTCGCCAGATGTATTTCGGACTTTTGCGGCTCGGATCGTTACGTTGATGATGATGATGATGGCCGATGATGATTCCGCGAGCGGCGCGCACAATGAACATCCGCCGGCTAATGACGAAAGTGGTAAATATTTCATTTGTGAAATTGAAAAATAACGATCGTCCCGGAAATGTGTTGTTGGAAAATAGATTGTATGGTGGTTGTTGTTGTTGTTGTTGCTGGAAGTCGAATTTTGGTGCGAATGAAGTTTCGATAAAGTTTTTAAATTATGATGCACCGTTAGGTGATATTTTTGGATTTTGTAATATTTTGGTAGTTTGTCAATGTCGATGTCTTCATTTCTGATAAAAGTGATTGCTTTTAATCAGAGGAGAGTATGAATTTTTAATATCCTTTTACGTATAAATGACCTGTAATGAAACTAGAATGGACGTATCATTTGTAAAAAAATACCATATTTTTTCTCATCTGACTAAAAGCACTTTCCATCATTCCTTCAGACGACTTTAAAATAAATTCGTTAAAAAATTTATTTCTGGCACATCATCCATTCGTGTCTAAAATTAAATCTAATAATTTTCATTGAAAAATTTAATTTACATATTATACATTCAGAATGTTATGTACTTACGAAGAAAAATTGAAAAGAAAATTCTTTCTTTATACCTTGTTAAAAGTAAAATAATTTTAATATTATTCATAAGCCCAAAATTTATTACGAACCGAATAAAATATGCATTCGAGATCATTACAAAAATAATTTTCATCCAACAATGCGAAACATCGCCGAAAATATGATATTTCAAATACCCATTATTCCATCGAATTCTTATGAAATTTATTTTTAAAGCACATCAAAAATTCAAAGAAAATATAAATTGAATATTCATCTCAATTTAAGAAATGATGAATAATTTTTTTCAATACATCGATCGATCCCTTGCATCAAACTTCCATTTGAGACCATTTGAGTGGTGTAGTGGTGATGCAAGATATTTAGCCCTATTACCGCATGTGATGACTCATGTGGTATAATGTACGCCAGAATGGCGAAGTTTGTGCCATGTGAATCTTGGGTGAATATTGAGTATCTAAATAAAAATTATAGAAGATATCATGAGAGATGATGTAGCATCACAAGAAACGATCATATAAATCGTTTTTTACACCAAACACCCATTTTTACCAACCTAAAAACACAAAAAACACCCAATCTGAATACACCCAACATACAAAACAGACAGAAGCACCCCAAGCAACAGCAAACATCGCAACAAACGAACCGTTTCCGTGAGTTTTCCCGATCGTCTTTAGGAGGTAGCGCGCGGACGTGAGCAAACATCCCGATCCAGGATTTGATATTTCTTAGCCGTACGGCGATTGTTTGCAAAGCGACGGCACAGGCGGGATATTTCCCGTTCTAGGGAGGCTCTGGTTCTTTTTGGTGTGTGTGTGTGTGGCCGTTGCCGCCAAAATCTAATTTTAAAAGGATTACCGTAGCCGCCGTCTAAGACGGGACTGTGCTTTCATCGGCGGCGAAATCAGTTTTGCATTACGAACGAGGGCCTCGTTCGAACGGGTGGAAGGGAATAATTTAATTTGGTGCCGTTCGTTTTTTGAAAAATGTGGATAGAAACGGTGGGGCGGTGGGAAAACGGGGCGAAATTGTGTCGGGAGGGTTTTTTGTGGGAAAATTGTGTTTTGAAATTGTTTTTGGATGGGAGCGATTGATGCTGTTTGTGGTTTGATGTATTGGAATTGTCGATATGTAGTCATTATCCTTTTTTGGTCACGATCAGAGCCTTTTTGGGTTCATCGTTTTTATTTCTTCATATTATAACTTAAATCAAAAGAAAAGATTTTGTTCTAGCTAAAAATTCAAGTCAGGAAGGGTTAATAAGGATTAATGAATTCATTAGTGGCTTAATTAAAAAATATATAATTTTTTTACTTTTCAAGATTTATTATGTTTTATACAAACATTAATTTTGGCCACTTTAAAAATATCAATGAAAGTTTATAATTAAAAGTGTAATTAAAGTATAAAAAAAGTATTATTGAAAGTGTATATTAATTTTAATGTATCGTAAAAATTAACGTAAAAAATATTGATATTATTTTGTACCTTTTCTCTAATAAGATTGTTTCAGGCAAATTTATATGAAAACGATGTTAATTGATTTATATAGAGAGTCGTTATAATGGAATTTACGTAATAAGCTGGGCTTAAAACAATACTTAAAAAAATAGATTAATAGTAAGTAAACATTTTTTATACATATAATATTTAATTACCCTTTCGTCAATTTCTTGAAAAAAAAAGGTGAATATTAATTTTAAAACTGATGAATATTTTCTCAACTAAATTAAAATTAGTTGACACAATAAAGACAAAGCTTCCATAAATAAGCCGTTCACTGCACAAATCGATTAACTCCACTTTTTGAAAAATCATAAATTTAAGTGTCAAAGGACTTGGTATAGTCATATTTTTTTTATATTTATAAAAACTTTCCTGAATAACAAAGATGAACACCATTATATGACAAAATTTTTTTGGACATTGAATAACAAATAATTTATTTCAGAGGCCATTTTGATTAATTTCATACTCTAATGTAAATTATTGCAATAATGTAACTCAAATGTATTACATTGATTTGCATTTATTCATTCTACAATATTTATTCGAATTTATATTATAAAGAGAATTTTAAAAAACAACGTACATCGTTTCATCGTAATTCTCAAATTTTCGTTTTATAGAGTTAATCGATTTGTGCAATGAACGGCTCAAATATAATAATAACAAGACACCAAAAAAATCCATCCAAAAAAACAACTATTTTATTCATTCCTTAAGCTTAAGGATAGGCACATACAACAGATTTTTTGTCGGTCAATAATTTGGTCGGGTTGGGCTGCTAACGCACAGATTGGGCCAACTAAGCAGTTGGGTTGGTAGTGAATGCGCAAACCAGCCAACAGTCTGCTCTCAAAGGATAGAATTCTCGTCTGCTAATTTATAAGCAGCCAATACAAAATTGTCAAGTTGACCGAGTAAAACAATCGTCCATAGTAGAGCGCCATACTGATTTAGTAGTCAGCCGATAGTTTACCGATAGATTAGTTTAAAGGCAATCGTGTAGGCTATTAAACTTATTTATCGGCCGTTACCGAATCGTTATAATTTGCGCACTTGCATACATCTCCATACCGATTAAAATTATCGGCAGTCAAAATGTCTGTAGTTTGCGCCTAGTCAGTATGGAGTGCGCAAATTACGACGACTCATTATAATTTGCGCACTCGCATACATTTTCATACTGATTAAGAACCTCACCAAACTATCGGCAGACAAAAAGTCAGTAGTTTGCGCCTAACCTAACACGCTAAAAAAGACCCAACTTAAAAATTCCAAAGAGCCAAGCGAATCGCCAAAGATCGAGACCCGATACGGTAATGGCGGCGCATATCTCACTTATCGGGCGACGCCGGTAACTTTTGTATTAGCCGACGGTAACCCCGGCAAAATACAAGCCGAAAAAACGGCGTGTAAGGGCTGGTGAGGGAATCGTTAACGACCCAGGTGAAAAACTACCGCCCTTGCACCTCGGCGTCGTTGACGATTTGCTGATGCGAAAGTGTGCCGGAGGTTTTATGGCGTCGTTTCGGCGCTAACGTCGATCCCCCGTCTGTGTGTATGTGCGAATCGAACCGAGTAAACATAGTCGTATACTTTTTTGATAAACGGCGTTTTATTTATTATTGGGCGTAAAATTTTTATTTGCTTCAGTCGGGTGCTTGTGGATGGGTAGGTCATGGGTTTTGTTTTTGGGGTGTTATGGGTTTGGGTTTGAGGGTTTTTTTTTGTTAGGAGAAATTTTGTTGTTAGTATTAATTATTTAGTTATTTTCGGTGTTGGTATTATTATTTGTTTTGGAATGAGTAATTAATGAAGTTTTTTGAATTAATTAATAAGGATTTGAGTGCTCTTGAATTTTGTATGAACGGCGTGTGTTCATGAATATGTATTAGAACGCATAGAAAATACGGCTTTTCCATTATTTAAAAAAAAAAATCAATACATTGTTTCAAAGAAAGTTTTTATTCTTATTGAATTCATTAGTTGAAAAAATTAAGCAATATGTAGCGTGGTTAATGATTTAATAAAATTACGTACCTCAATCCTCTTTTTATACGGTTCCAAAATAACACGGTTCTATTAGCCTAGTGGCAGGGGTTTAAACAAATCAAATAAATAAAATAAAATAACCTGGTTCAAAGGAAAATAACCTATTATATTTTTACACGGTTTTTTTTTCTTAAATTTAACATGGTATAAAAAATATAAATTATTATGCCACAATGGTAAGATTTGGTGCAGATCAATACTGCCTTTGATTGTTTTGCCAGATGTTTTTCGACGATTTCACATGACGAAATTTTTCCATATTACAATTTTTTTGTAAAGTATATTTGGATAGAAGTTCTATCCAAATATATTAATGGAACCTATCTCCAATTTTTATACGACCAACATACATTTTTTACACGGTAGTCTGGAACGTATCTATCGTTTTAAAAGAAGATTGGGTATATTATCAATCTGAAACTAATGAATTGTTTCAAAGTTTAGCTCTTCAAGAATTTTTTTTATCATTGGATCAAAGAATTATTTCATAAATAAAAAAGACCATACTTATCGTTAAACAAAAGTCTAATAAAATAAAAATAAAATATTACATTCAACCAAATTTTCACACACAATCGTCAAATTAACACAACACCAAACAAGCACCGATAAAACCAGCGCAAGCGTATCGTCCACATTTAACACCCGCGACAAAAGTAAAAAGGCAGATAACCCACATGATTTACAACCGAGTGTATTCCGCTTACATATTTCATAATCATATTCCCGCTGTTTAACCCTGACTTTGAATTAGTCTCTCAGGTCGCTTTATTCGAATCCTCGCCGCCATATAGAGACGTATCCCATTTATACGGGACGAAAGTGAGGCTCGAGCATTATCGCGGCGCTCTTTCGTGCCATAAAGCGTGCTCGCGCCCATATTATCATAAATTTTCGCCATTCATACATTATATTCGTCTAATCCGGCGCTGGCGGGGTGTCCTTATTCAAAAATTTGTCGCAAGATAAATCGCCTCGACAGCGTCGTTGCAGGAGCTCGAAACGAGCCGATTTCAGGATATGAAGACGGATGAAAAAGTCTAAAGCGGGCGATATATCAATTATTTTTATATGTGTAACGTTTTGGATCAGTTTATTTTTTTTTATATTTTAAAAGTTTTTATAATGAAAATGTGTTTTTTTCGATCTTTAATGATATTGAAATTGAATGAATGTCGCATTCAGAATAAAAATTTTCGAGTAATTGTAAGTTTATTGATTTTGATATCTGAAAAATGATCATGAGTTTATAATAAGCTTATTTAATTATAAATAGCAACACTGAACATACTCTGAAGTAAAAAAGAAAAGGTTTTTTAGACGTATGTAAAAAAAGAATATTATTTATTTAAAAAATAGGCTTGACTGAATCAGACTCTAAACGATTCATATATATTCAATCCTTTTTTTTACACGGGGGATATGTTCCAGAGACTACTACATATGTAAAAAAAACGTATATAAAAAAAAACTTTTTTTTCGTTCCAGGAAGAAGAAACGATTATTTTTTTTTTACGCAGTTTTTTTATTTTAACACGGTATTTCTAGTATTATTTTGCCAAAATGACAAGATTCGACGTAGGCCAGTATACTGTTATAATTATTTTTATGTAATTATAGTTATTAAATAAAGATTTTTGATGATTTTACATGACGAAATTTTTTCACATTACACATTTTTTATAAAGTACATTTGGATGGAAATTCTATCCAAATATTTTGATGGAAGCTTTTTTCTATTTGTATATGGTCACCATACATTTTTTCACACGGTAGTCTCTGAAACGTATTCCCGTGTAAAAAGAGGATTGGGAGTGCACCCAATTCTCTTATTACACGGTTCAAGGAAGTTGAACTGTTTATTTTTTTACACGGAATTTTTACTTTAACACGGTATAAAAAATAATAAAAATATGTATCGTTATGCCACAATGGTAATATTCGTTGCAGGCCAGTATGCTGATATGATTATATGTGTATAATTATAGTTATTAAATAAAAAAATTGATGTTTTTAGATGATTTTACATGGCGAAAATTTTTCACATTACATATTTCTTATAAAGTACATTTGGATGGAAGTTCTATCCAAATATATTGATGAAACCAATCTCTAATTTTTGTATGGTCACCATACATTTTTTCACACGATTTTTTATTTACACGTTAGTCTCTGCAACGCATCCCCCGCGCAAAAAGAGTTTCAGACACATTTGAAAAAAATTCCCCACTTTTAACATCCCACAACCACGATAAGCATTTCCGAATCGCACAAAAACACATAAAAAATCATCACAACCATCCCGATCCACCCATCAATCCCGCATTCATTACACACACACAATCGGAAAACACTCACCGCGCTCGACATCAAAGAAACAGCGCCAGCGTATGTCAGCGCGGTCCACAAAACATCCGCGCAATCGCGCACAAAGCCAGACGAAAGCGGCTCGTAAACGGCTCGTACGAAAGCGAGAACGTTCGAGTTTTCGAATTAACATCGGAATGTGGGTGCTTTCGGCGCCGAGAGCCGGGCTGGTTTTAATTGGATATTTTAATGTGTCTTCGCTAATTAACGGCGAATCTGCGAGATGATGTTATGGGAATTTAGACGTCTGTGGAGAATGTGGTTGTTTGTTTGTGTGTTATGGTTTTTATGGGGAAATCTATGAAAGGCGAGATGAAAAGGTTGTGAAATTCGGTGGGATATGAAGCGGAAACAATTTTGAAAATATTTTAATAATTTTGATGCGTAATTCTCTTTTTACGTTTCCAAAATATCATGGTTGAAGGAAGAAAAACCGATAATTTTTTTTATACGGTTTTTTCACTTTAGCACTGAATATAAAAAAAAGTATTATTATGTTACAATAGTAAGATTCGGTGCAGGCCAATATACTTTCATAATTATAATTATAAAATTAAAAATTTCGATGTTTTTTTTGATGATTTTACATGGCGATTTTTTTTCACATTACACACTTTTTATACAGTACATTTGAATGGAAGTTCTATCCAAATACACTGATGGATCCTATCTTTAATTTTTATATGGTCACCGTTTTACACGGTAGTTTCTGGAACGTATCATCCGTGTAAAAAGAGGGTGAGAAGTAACATATATATTTTTTTAAACAGATCATCAAAATTAAGTGAAATATAATATTAAAAATTTAATAATTTCAACAATTGATTCATTAAAAAGCATTATTCTCTTATCATTATACAAAAAGTCATATTAAAAAAGAAAATATTCTAAAATTTTCAATGATGTAGAAAAATTGATATTCTATAATAACATAAACATTATATAATTACAATCATATTAATTAAATTTAAACTCATATAAGAAACAATCGCTCTAATTATTTTAAAAATATTTTATTCAAAATAATTTTTTATCTAATAAAGAGATTTCCATTAAGCCGCAAAAATTAGACTAGTAACGCGGAGCACAAAGAAAAGTGTGCAGAATAGAGAAGCCGCGAAACGAGCGCGAATCTAATTAGGAAAATGAAACGCTTTGCGATCTTTATTGTATTGTGTTTCGCGCGAGTCATCTCGTAATGTTTTTATGTTCACTACGTTTATTCCCATTGTGTTCGTGTGAATGCGCACGTTTATATCCGAATAGCAGAATATTATATCTTCATGGCAATATCGCGTTTCAGCCGAACTCATGGATGTAGAGCCGTGCTGAAAGCGTGTTATGCCTGACGACGACAAATAATGGTACTTTTTTCTTATGTGAAGATTGTATATATTTTGATCAAGTTTTTAATGATTATTTATTAGAATCGTTACTTTGTTTTATAATTTGGTAATAGAATCATTATCACGTCAAACTGTTATTTTTAAAAACGCATACAATGTATACCAATTTAGCTAAGCACTATGACTCTCATAGACATTAACCCTAACTAAAAAACACCACTAATATTTATGAGATGCGTCACGTATACATTACAAGTTTTCGTTTGTGTGATATCCTTTCATATTGGGGGGTGTTTGCTTATAATAATAACCTTTAATACAGGGATATTAAATTTAAAAGAGTTTCATACATTATAATAAAAAAATGATAACTATTATATTGATATTTGACAGGGCTTACTACACTTTGTTTTTAATTGTCCAAAATTCGGTGACTGACGTTGTGGTCAATCAATAGATGTAAATAATGACTATGATCATTAGAATTTAAACACTTTAAAATATACTTTATTTTTATAATCAAGTAGTTTTTACCTATGATTAGATAAAAAAAATTGAAATATTCAATGATAACAGAAAAATATCATCCTACAGACAACCTAATATAAATTACATATTATGATGATGACAAATCTATAATAAATACCATTTTTTTAAAACTTTTTTTAATTAAAAAAATACTTCAATCTATAACGTTTATGGATGTAAAGTTGAGGACCCATGCCTTAATGGTTTCAGGTAAATATTAACGCCTGGAAGGGAAGTAATTACATCGTACCACTCTTGGGCGGGCACAGTGTACGCCATATGTCAAAGGGATGCTCGCCCTCGTTTCGAAGATTTTAATTTGTGCCACGTGCTGTTTATTAGGTAAACCGCGCTTATAAATAATAGAAGGCCCAGTGCGCCTTATGAATTTTTGATTCGGAGCCGCGACGAGGCGAAACGGAGCTCTTTAAAGGGTAAAACTGGAGCGTTTCAAGAATTTTCTTTGTTGTTGGGGAATTTAGCGAGGAAAAATATTTACGGGCGAAATTAGTATTGGCCATGTTTTATTGGGGTTAAATTAACGGCTTTATGGAAATCAGTATGTCGATGATTTGGGGCGAGTCAATATTTATTTTGACCGAGTGAAACAACGAAAGTATGTAAATATTTCATAATATTTACTGTTTTGCCTATTATAAGGAAATTTAAATTACAATATATTGTTTTTGTTTTATAAACAAAAACAATCCAATTGTTTTTATATTATATTTTTGATGATTGAATGAGATTATTAAATAAACTAAGATCGATTTATATTAAGACACAAAAAAAATAAAGAAAAAGCGCGTAGAATGCGCATATAAACGTAGCGAGTTGGCTAATTTATGAATCCGTGTATCTCTTCAAAGGATACGAATTTTGTGATCAAAGTTGCATTTAGGGCTCGGTTTGAATAATTCACGTGTGACCCAAATACCGAGGATGTTTTATTTGTGCATACTTTCCATGGTGTCTTCTCGAGTTTTCCCCGACGCAGAATCGCCATTAATAATTAGTTAAGGTCGCGCCGGCCGCAACTTATAACAACGCCGAAAGTTGATTAAATTTTAACTCGCTGCTCGTGTTTTGAAAAATTTATAAAACCTTGGTGTTTATATGGGTGATATTTTATTTAGCTATGCTGCATTTAACGAGCGAGATATTATTTTAAGGGCGTTTAAAAAATGCACTTAAAGTGCCATAAAAAATAATTACATGCGGCCCTATTACGGAGTTAATTCTGTTATTATGCGAGAAATTAAGTCTGAATAGAGTGAAAAATATACAAAGATGCTTATCTTCTGTTTATGAAAAACTATTCACATTGAGATTTTCTTATGAAATTTTAATGAGTTTGGTAATTTTTTTAATGGGGAAATCATAAATGTATATTTTATTGATAATAATATTATATCATTGTAAAAATGGGTCAATGATTCAGCTTTTTCAAATTTGTTTGTTTTTTTTATTATTGAAGCTAATAAGTATGTGGAATGTTCAGTTAAAATATATAATATGATACAAATCATTTGAGAACATTTGATGGAACAAAATTTGAAGGATAGGCTTATTAAGAAGTCGCTTTATTTTTTTTACTCAGAAATGTTTTCTTGTTTCTGATGGTATTGGAAAGATTCGGTGATTATGATTATGATGCAAGTACAATTATTAATATAAAAAATGGGATCTTTACAAAAAATCCATTTTACTAACGGCAAACCCATTATATTATATCCCATCACGCAGTTAAATAATCCACCAATCTGAAAAAAACGAGTAAATAACACGTCAACTTCGGCACACTGCGAAATTTCGCATACGGGCACGCACACACGTTTTCGCGCACGTGGAAATTTAATGCCCCGTGCCGAGATTAAAATGGAAAAGAGCAAGTCTCGCAGGAGGCCTGAAAAAAAAAATAACAAAAAAAACGTACATATCCGACACAAAAATGCGTACACACACATCCCGTACAGAAATTGCGCATGGAGCATTGTACGGCCGGAGCTCCGCTAATATTTCACGATCGAGAGGAATTTAAATCAGCCGGGGGATTTATGAATTATATTGTGATCGAACGTAAAAGGGCGGTTCCGGGAAAAGCGTAGTTTTCCCCGGCAAGTTTTCCCGTTTGTCGGGCAAAGCCGTTTTTATTGCGTGCCGAAGATTTTTGCGCGTACGCGAAAAACGATACTTGCGAGGCGAGAGAATCGCTCGTTGTTTTTACATGTGGGCGGGTTTCAAAATGGTGAAATTGCGTATTTTGGTATTTTTGATTGAGTACTTTTTGAGGTGGATTGGGCGATTTTAAATTTAGGTTTCTCGGAAAAAGGATTGGTTTTGTATTGACATTTATATCATATGCTGTTGAATAGTACGTTGAATAATCAACATACAAGTATTTTGAATAATCGTAACTTTCGACAAATATGTAGATACCATATTGATATCACAAATAGACACATATGTTAGTTGGAAGTCGGTTATTATTATATAGAGGTACTTTATATAACGTTCGTTTCGAAACTATTCTGATTCAAATGATTGTTTTACTTTTTATCATTACATAATAAAAAAAATCTATTAATTTTTAAAGAACTAATTTTAAATGCTGAAATTATCCCTTTCCAAATTGTTTTCCGTCATTGAAATTTTAGTTTATTTGAAAACAAAACATTTGAATATTTAACGATACGATTCAAAGAAATACGTCATTGTGACGATGAAAAAATAATTTATGAAAATTTTTAATTATTTGTATTTCGCACAATTTTGGTTGTAGTCAGAATATAATGGAAATTTTCGTTGATTTTTTTCCTGCCATCTGCAAGTGATTATTTTGTTGTACGCGAAAACAAAGACATTATAAAAATATTATTAACCCGGAGGCGTATCGTTTTGCTTATGCTTAATTAAAACGTTGAAATTTCACCTCTTTTAATTAAGACCCTTTAACTTCGTCTTAAACAAAAAAGAGAAAATAAAGGAAAAAGTGAATTTCGTCAAAAAAAAAAAGAAATAACATTATTAATCAAATATTTGAGTGAAAAAACGTACAAGGCTAAATAAACGACGAGAAAAAAATTAAATTTTAATCGAAATTCTTTCGTTCGAATGACGAATCTAATTAAATTAATTTTCTCGCATATTTTCGTACGACCAATTAACGGCGAAAAGAGAGCCGTTTCTCTGAATAAAACATATTTGAGAGCTCATTAAGAGCCGTGATTAAAATTTATCATCTCGAATATCAAAAACAAATATCTTGCTAATTCCTTCTGCGAGTGCTTTATGCACGAAAAGTGGCCGTACCATATTAATTGAACGAGAGATGTTTACGACGCGCTCATTTGAAAAATTTACATTCGAAATCAAAGCATAATTTGAAACTTTCGAATAATATGAAGGTATTTAAAAAAAAAAGCTTGAAAAAAAGAGATCGATTCACACAAAGTATGCATACAATTCGAGTTCGGATAGAAATCTTTTGTCGGCCGGAATGTAAATAGAAAAGCTCATTATTGTTACGGCTTAATTAAAAGGCGTCTTCGTTCTCCGGTTTTTGTTTAGCTTCGTCCATTTTTTTTTAGATTTTTTTCGTCGAATTTATTTTCGCTTTTGCTCTTTGAAGATCGCGCGTCTGTGTTGTACGTTTTTTTCTTACGTTCACCGTAACACTTTCGGCGAAGTCTTCGAAATCCAGCCCCACGGCGCAAATCCTGGTCCGAAAGGTACTACATTTAATTATTTTCGCCGCGATTCATGACTCACGAAGACGGGAAAACTTCACAATTGGTAAAGATTTAAGCCTTCGAGGCTTCATTATTTTTCTTTATCCTTCTGGCGCTCGCTTAAGTTCGTACGCGCGTAGACACGCATCGCCAAAGAGACGAAAATGTTACTTTGATGTGATTTATTATTATTTTTTTTATCAACAAGATAAAATATAACGAAAATATAAAAAGAAATATGAATTTTATTATTAAATTAAATTTACAATATAATTTCTACGAAAAAATTATCTAGAATACAAACAAAAGCCAATCTCGCTTCCATCAGCGGTCGCGCCAAAAAGTCCCTCAAAAAACCGTTTTTGCATACAATTTTTTCGGAGAAAGTTAGAAAATATCTCCAGCACGGCAAGTCCATTTAATCCTGTGCGCATTAATTTCGCGTGCGAGTCGGTCGTATGTGCTTTTGTGTTGTATTTTCCGCGACATATCCTGCATACACTTATCAGCGGTAATGGGTAGAACGGGCCCTTTTGTCGCCCACCGAACAAAGGTCCTCCGCATATCCCAGGACGATGGATATACTTATGTCTGCTGGCATACTCTCGTACGTATCCCGTTTCAGAGCAGAAAATGATGTTCGTTGGATGACGTCAAAGAATTTTAGCTTTTGCGCGCGACAATTCGTTAAACATTAGCGATATTGCTCCCGTTGAAAGGATCGAGGGTTGTGTGGATCGGGATGTCGCATGAATGGTGAGGTTTCGTTTCATGGATCGTTCTATGTGTATGTGGATCGTATAGTTTTGATGGTTTGAATCGATTGGTGGATTTTCGAAAACTGTATGAATTGAAAAGTTTGTTTTGAAAATGTTTTTCTTGGAAAAGTATGTTTTATAATGGTTTTCTTTTATTCATAGAAAAATTTATAAATGGGAAAGAAGCGATAAATATTGTAAGTCGAGTAGAGTAACGTATGGATGTAAGATGAACGAAATGGTACTCGAGAGACTTTATAATGAAACAAGATAGAATAGAAAATGGATGAATGAAACAAAAAATAACTGGAATAAATTAGATGAGTATCTTTCAGAAGAAGTTTAAATACATATACATTTTATAGTCATAAAAATTGTCAAAAAACTTGCATATTTTTAAAGTATCTAAACCTTCAAAAAATTACAAAATCCTACAAAAAAAATCTCCAAATTCAAATAAAAAAACCAACAAAATCAACTTCAAATACTACAATCATAAAAACTGTCATATCCATTTCAAACATTCTCCCACAAAAAAACTATCCCATCATCTACACAAATTCACCCATAAAACACCCAAACCCACACCGAGCATCCGAATTTGTATGAAGCATTGCACCTCCAGCCATACCCCATATTCCAATATCCCGGAAGAAGCAGCGGCTGCCAAACGGCGGTCCGCGGTTCCTACATCCCATATTACATATTGCACAAGTGCCACTTTACGAGCGACCCTCAGCCACGAGCCCCTCCGATCGCTGCGGGGGTTGGTTGGCTCGAAATTGGCCACCCGCACCTTTGGATGTGTGTGTGTGTGTGTTACGTTATAATATTATTATATTATGACCAATAAACAGCTTTCGATACGGGACACAAGTCACGGCGGGTACACCCGGTGCCTACGTGCGCTATTGTAAAGCGGGAGCTTCACTCGCGTTTAGAAGGGGTCGATGGAAATTCGATATTGTGATTTTGTGTAAGAATGAATTTGGTGAGGAAATTTTTTGGATAGTAATCGATTTAAATTTGTTTTCATTAGAGAATTTTATGGTGTTTTTGAAGAGTTAAAGTTTATTGTTACATTATGAATAATTTGACCTCTCTTGAACTTGTTAGAAAAAAGTGAATGGTGATATCATCGCATTAACATATTAAATGAAGGGATAGAAATTTTGAATGGATGGATAAAGTTTGTATGCGCATTTATGTCCGTATTAACATAAATATCTTAGTATTATATGTTTTGTTTAAAATCTTATTTACAAATAAAACTTTCGAATTAGAAATATTTATATGTTTACGAATATAAAAAATACCCTTTTTTTACAAATAAGTGATACTTGATACAATATTAGGAGATATACATATATGTATATACCCCCTGGAAAAATTTCCCCATGATATAAACTCCCTGGAAAGTAACCTCCCGCGTAGATAATCCCCCGAACATTAACCCCCCGTGTAAAAAACCCCGCCATGGATAAACATTTATTAAAAATCAAATCAATCTAACTTGGAACAGACAGTGGATGAATGTGATCGTAAACTATTTATTCTGAGTCTCAAGTTCTTGAAAATAACCTTTCATGCCATCAAATATGAGAAACACAATGAAAATTGCCTGAAATTTTAATGAAAAATCTCACTTTTTAGTGAAAATTATATGATTTGATGAAGATTTTTTTTCATACAATAATTTAGTCAATATCGGGAAGGTTGTATTATCAAGAAAATGCACGATTTCCACCCTTAGTTAGTTATTTATAATAACTAACCCAATTAAATTAAAGCAAAACTCAAAAGGAAAATTATACTTCCTAGCGAAAGAATATTTATGAAAATGGTCATCGAGAAGAGAACTAAAAAAAAATTATTACCATCACAAAAATTTAAAAATCAACACGTTCCAAATTTTTTTTTAAATCCAAACACACAATCGAAAAAAAAAATACAAATAAAACCAAAGATTATCATATATTATACTTCCTACAAAAATAATATTTATAAAAATATTTATCGAGAAGAAAACTAAAAAAAATTATTAGCATCACCAAAATTTAAGAACCGACACATTCCATAAAATTTTCAAAACCCCAACACACAATCGAAAAAAATTTCGCAAAAAAACACCCAAACCAAACAAAAACCTATCCATCAAAAGTGTAGCACAACCTCAACACCCATCCACGGGGTGAGTTTTTACGTCCGCCCAACGTAAGTATGCGTGCGAGCGCGCGCGCACCCTTAACTATGCCGGCGGACACGCACCGCTCATATTAATATATTTTCCCCGCCATGGGCCACCCCCTAACGGGCCAAAGGGCCAAAAATAAAGGGATGGGGCCGTTATGCAAACAAAAAGCGTGTCATCACGCCTTTTGCCCTCGCCACGGTTCGCTCGTTCGTTAACAGACCTGCGGGCGAAACAAAGACGTTCGTGTCTGCTTCGATACCGGAATGGGTGATAAAGTTTTGGTATGTGCGTACGTTTTGCATCGGATGTTCCCGAATGTGGATCTGTTTTAGTTTTGTTGGAAACGTGACTGTTATTTATTGCTTGTGAGTGTTTGGGTCGAGTGTCGATGGACACGTGTTTAAAAAAAATCTTTCACGTTATACTGAATTTACTGTAAATGTGATTAGATTCAAACCAAAATATAAAGTGATGGGAATATTAATGGTTTATTTTTATTGCATTGAGTATTAACACAAACTAAAACTAGATATGATCATATAAAAAAAAATCAGTATTCATCAAATAATTAATTTATATACGAATAGTATATTAATTTGAAAAGCAATCGATTTTAATTTCAATGAGCGGATTCAATGAATTTTCGATTTCGCATAGGTAGATTAAGTTTTGAACACAATTTCGATTATAGTCGATAACGCGTTGAACATTAAATTTGCGTAATGTGTATGTTGTACAAACGTTGGGATTCGTTAATAGGCCCTATAAATAATTTAATATTATTTTACACCGGCAGTTCTCAATAAACGCCACATATAGATGATTTATTGTCTCTTATGGGAAAGTTTCGACAAACTTTACTGTTGTGTTATACATATCATTTGGAAGTTCAACGAATAGTTCTCTATGTGTTGTAGGTCTATAAATACTTTTTGCATGAATTATTTAGATTCAATGTGCGAATTGTGCCGAAATTCTCACATATACATAAATCATATTTTAAAACGTTTACATCCACTCAATCATAAACGGCTATGAAATACAGAATTTAGAACAGACATGACTATTAAATAAACAAATAACCTACAAAGCGTCAGACAAACATTTATACGACTCCTATGTAAAATTCTAGATTAATCCATCTCATTTGAATTCTGAATATTTCTATGGATTCGTGCACAATGAACGACGCGCGAAACAAAGACATTTTAAATTCAAAACAGTATCTATTTATCTGCGGGGCGGATTAATTGAGTGATCCTTTTCGTCGTCGGCAAAAACACAAACGGACTGTCTATCCATCATAGCTGAGGTCGTCTGGGATTACCGGGACGCTTTGTCCCGGGACGCTAAGAAATCCCGAGAAATAAAAGGACGAATCGGTTGATGGATGGCGACGATTATGTATGCCGTGATTGTCGGTCATCTCGCTAATAGTATTTTTTTGAATAATTTATCATAATCAATTGGTTTTTGAATATTTCAATAATAATAATCATCGTCATTTTAAGATTTTGTATTGTTTATAATAAATAATCACATATTGTTAATAATTCAGACATGTTACTAAGAATTCAAAAGAAGAAAATAACTTTCGGAAGTTTGAAAAGAAAACAGTATTCTATCATCTATCTACTATCCATTTTAATTGTAACTTAACTTCAGTGGTTGCTGAAAGCCGAAGTATTTGTCGAACAATCAAAATAATATAATAAAAAAACTTTTTAGTATTGAAATAAATGTCGAAAGTAAATGATGTTTGTACTAAAGGAGTTATGGATCTAATGAATGTATAAATAAAAGAAGGAGGAAAAGATATAAAAGGAGAAATGTTTTGGTTATAAAAATATATTATCACTTTATTCGACCACAAACATTTTATGTGACTTCATCAGTAAAACAAACAAATATTCAGGATATATCAGAGCTTCACAGGAAAATCAATAGGTTTCAAAGTGAAAAAAAAATGTATTCAAATTATTTTAGAAATAATGTACATACATAGTTTACATACATATTATTAAATTTTCCTAGAAACATGTTTTCCAATAAAGATTACGTTAAATTATATTTCAACGAACCGGAGTAATTTTTGTTAATTGGGGAAAAAATAAATTACAGTGTGGAAAATCGTCTTGTACGAGATAAACGTAAGGAAAATTGAATTTCATATCGAAAATTTCTGCGTTATTTATGTGACGCAGTATCTTATTTATATAATGATGCCAGGCAAAGAAGTCACGTTATAAATTGGAAATAAAATCGACATAACCCTCTGACGCCATCTTCATAATTTAATAACAAAATAATATTTTTTAATGACTTAAATTGTTTATAATCTGTGAAATTCTAAAAAAAACTCATTCGTTTTAATCAAATTCATAAAATGAATAAAAAAAACGTTTCTTTTATATAAAATGACTAAAATTGAATCGCTAAATACGAAATCGTTTAAGTTAAAAAAATACCAAAATTTTAAAGAAAAACTCATTTGAGATGTCTGAAGTGTTAATTAAAAGTTGGATGTTGCTTCGCATCAAGCGATATTACGTAACCTATAATCGAGATCTCCGTCTGTGTATGATATTATTATGTATATTTTATATTCAATATATTATATGGTGGAAAGCTTTTAAAGCGGTCTCGTCTTGTGTTCGCAATAAAGCTTCGAATAACCAATTATTAAAAGGAAACCGGACGTGGGAGGCGGTGGCTGTTGGATAAGGCGCCATTACTTTTACTTGCCACCACTTCGTTTTCGTTTTTGTTTTTTGAATAGAAAATTCAAAGAGATTCCGATTTATATAATGGATGTTTGACGAATTTCATGTCTCATGAGTCCGTGGAAAAGTATAGTCCGTTTGTGAGTTTTGGCAAGATTGACGACACTCAATTCGAATTGGATATAAGGTCGTTTAAGGGTTTTGTATTTCAGTGATTATGTTATCGTTGAAATGTCAGATTAAGTTTATTTATAAATATCGAGATAATTGAAAGGTCAATGAAAATGTATGATGAAAATTTTGTATGAAAAAATACAAATATGTTTCATAAATAAGACACGAAAATATTTATGATTATGAAAAAATAAATAGGTACTAATATCCTTCATGATACGTAAATGAAATAATTTTTCATTATTAATAGGAAAAAGAATATTCTTCATCATGGAAAATCAAAAAAGTAATTATTTATATTATGACTACATAACACAACACAACGTGAATCTAATATAAATTCGGTATACACCTTTCTCGGTCTACGGGGGCTTAACGTTTGCGTAATAAATTATCAAAAAAAAAACTTGTACACGCACATCTATATAATATTTAATTTAACAAAACTGAAAAAATGTTCGTTTTTCATTTGGAAAGTTGACGTTGCGTAAAAGTCAAAGGTGAGGTAGGTTCTGAAAGTAAGCCGCAAACGCGATACGTGAATGAAAATATGAAAATCTGCGGCTTTTGGGCAAACGTAAGTGGAATTAAACCAGATTTGAATATTTTGAAAGGACTTTTGTTTAATTTGAAATTGTCTTCGAATGCGACATACACGCGGGGATTAACCCAGACGCAATTTAGTACCAAAACAACGTAGGTATTTATCTTAATTGCAGAAATTACAGACAAAGAACGCATCCATTCAAAAAAATTTTATAATAGAAAAGTTGACAGTCAAAAGCGTAAACTAAGGAATAATCTCAACTTAAACTCGTTTCATCAGAGAAAAATCTCTCGAAATGAACCGGCTTTAACGGATTTCAAAAGTGAATTCTACCCGTTTGTATCATCTCGAATTGAGATTAGCCGGACAACTTGAGCGAGATAATGCTTGAAAGGTGGCTACCTCGATGACAGATTTTCGTGGTCTTGTTAAAAGTTATGCTTTTGTCGACAAAGCTGTGTTGTTGAGCGAAATGCGCCACGACACTTATCTGAGCGAATGGATCTTTTTACTTTCGGGATGTTTCAGATAAAATTCAATATTCAATCGCTACTTAATTAAAGGAAGTGATGAGTTTCGTTTGAAATGTCTCGATTTTTGACGGTTAATCAAGACGAAAGATTCTAATTATAAATTTGAAATGTATTTGACGCAACTTATTGTATAATTCCTTATTACATGAACGTTTACGTAAATTATTGTCAAAATTAATCAAAGTATTAATAGGATATTTATATATTTTAGTTCGAATATTTCAATATAATATTCGCATGTTTAAACGTAGAAAATCTGACAGCTCACAATATAACATATAATACATATATGGGCCCAGTTCTTTAGAAAAGGTCGTACGTTCCAAGATTTAATTAGCATGTGTCATGCGCGTTATCCATCATTCTTAAGACATTATCGTGCATCGCATATAATGTGTTTTATTCTGTGTTTCGCACATAATTTACTCCGCAACGCAAAAGCTATGCATATCAAAATAGGACGGTTCCGATTCATCAAAAGACAACGCCTTCTGAAAACACAGACTTTTGAATAACATATGTTCGCCAAGAAAACTAGTATCGAACACACCCAATCCTCTTTTAACACAGTTTCCAAAGTAACACGGTTCAAAGTAGAATAACCGATTTTTTTTACACTGTTTTTTAACTTTAAAACGGCATAAAAAATATATTATTAAGGTAATGCACTAGTAGTACCAATAATTGACCACTTCTCTGAAAAAACATAAAAATTAAGATTTTTAAAGACGATAATCTTTCGGAAAGGGTGCGATAGATTAGCTGTTTATTACATCTTATCTATCGCACCCTTTTCGAAGGATTATCGTCTTTAAAAAAATAATTTTTACGTTTTTCTGAGAAGTGATCAATCATAGGTACACGATCAACCACTGGTGTAACGTTATCTTATATCACAATGGTAAGATTTAGTGCAGGTTATTATATAATTATATTTATTAAACAACAGACTTTTGAATAACATACGTCCGCTAAAAAAACTCATATCGAATACATCAAAGCGACAACACCATCAAACTTACAAAATTCCATCGCGCATCGCTTTCAAAAATAACAGATCGATTTTCCGCAAACCCGGATCCAAAACCCGAACTAAATCTATCGGAAAATTCGTTCATCTTATACACAGGTGTCAGAGTATCGCCACTCGATGACCTCCCGGGAATATTGACAAAGTTTCGCGGCGTCGAATATCGGCACCACTTTATGGTACCAGTCCGACGATAAATTCAAAGTCTCGGAGTGTTAAAGTCCTTCCTGGGGGCCGCAAACGCGACCAAGAATCCAACAGTGATTCCGATTTTACTGGCCCCGATATAAATTACGCGGCGGAATATTTCGATAAAGTTTGATTGCGTAGCCGCACAACACAACAATGGGCGAAATGCGAAGGGCGTCGCTGTCCCCATGGGTTCGGCCGATTTGCTTTGTGAATAGTTGAAATGTTTCCTTTCGACGATCCGAGTGTGTGTGTGTGTGTTCGATATATTCAAATGTGTGTCCTTGAAATTTTAAAGGATGATTTCTCGCCGTTGTTTTCTGTGGGGAGTTGCGGTCGGGAGGGTTGCCATTGTGTTGTGGGAGATGAAGGATTTTGCTTATATAATATGTTTCGTATTCGGTGAAGGGAATGTTGCTTGGGTGTGTTTGGATATATTCATTTTTTATTTTTATTTTGATAAGTTGTGTTTATATATTTGGAAAGTATTAAATTTGATTGAATCACCGTATAAATCGGCGTTTTTCTATCGGTCAAAATTTGATTTCTGAAGGATCACAATGATGAGAAAAATTTGAAAAAAAAATTGATAAATTTATGAAAAATATGATTTAAGAATCCTTGTGGTTCTTTGTTGTAAAAAAATGGATTTATAAATAGTAACATATAAATAAGACAACCTAAAAGGAGGGCGTCTACAGAAATTGGCTATCTATTTATTCAAATTTTGTTATCGTTTATAAGTTGACACTTTTTTGGAACAACAGGGGGGCGTATAAAGCAATTTTGAGATCAAAACAGATTAATTTATGGTTTTTACATGCAACAAGATAGAAATAGCTCTCAAGGAATTTAATTGCCTCATTATTTTGACTAAATAATCTCAAAATATAATTTAAGTTCGTTGATATTTATTTAATAAAGAAGTTAAAATTAAAGTTCAGTAATTATTAAAAATCAATACTTTGAACGAAATGAAATCAATAATTATGATAAAACATTTTAAAACCAAAATTTTTATATAGTAAAACAATCCAATCAAAAGTAAAAAAAAATACATCCATAACATTTCAAAAACAGATCCATCACTAAAACATGATCAATTCGATAATTTTATTCATGAAAACGCAAAACAAAACGACGACACATCCACCCGAAACTCGACGGGGACCCGAACTTCGCATTAAACAGACACAAATAGACACGCCACCCATGAATTTGATAAATTTCGAAACGCAGAAATATAATATCTTACGACGTATAATAGCGCGTAATGTGTTCGATAACATACACACGCATTTGCGAAACTTCCCAGCGAAAGTTTCCACCCTTCTTCTGGTTGCGGGCCGACATTGTGCAGTCGCTTCTCGGATCGTATATTATAATGTGTGAGTGTGAGTGTGAGTGTAATAACTCATATCGAAACTCTTTGCTCTTTTGTTTGTCGCCGAGGGCGTGGGTGGATTTTTGCCGATCGAGATAGTGAACTTGAACGTGAAAATTTAATTCGAGTTCGCGGGGCGGAATCTGAAATTAGAAATCGCGCAAGTTCGCAGAGGTGGAGTTATTTTGGATTTGTTTTGAAAAGTTATGTTCTTTATATGAGTGTTTTGTAATAGAAAATAACTTGATATAGGGGAGGCTTGTCTAAATCCGTGATATGTCTAGTTCCGTGATAGTTTTTAACCAAAGTATTTTTAAGAATTATATTTACTGAAAACTTGTTAGTAAATACACGAATATATGCTGATGTAATATAGTAATAATCGTACACTTGTGTTGCTAGTATAGACATGTTTTGTGATGATTTTTGGTTTTAAAATTCTATGGAGCCCACGAACGATTCAAGTGAGAAAAACAAAGCTTTCAATCTGCATAAATTTTTTTTTACTGTCAAACGACAGAATAAGAGTATACTCATATGTGAAATTATGTAGCATTTTTTGATTAAAATTTAATGATAAATCTTCTATAATATTTTAATCTTTTTATTATAAAAAAATAATATTTTAAAGCTTTTCTCAAAATTGAGTATACGATCACGGAATCACGAAATTAGACATCTCAGATTTGATCATTTGAGGAAATCTCACATAAAATAGGTAATGAATTACAACATTTAAATAATGGTTTGATAAAAAAAAGGTGGATTTTTTAGGATTGTCAGTCAATTTTTATTATTTTACAATAAATTACAAGATAATGAAAAACAGGCGCTTAATATCACGAAATTAGACAAGTCTCCCTAATAAGACGTGTTGATTTATTATAGAGGATTCGCTGATGTATTTTATATTTGAATATTCGTTTTGACTGAGAGATTAAATGTTAAAAAAAATACGTTTATTCGAATGAAAGGAAAAATTTCCGGTGGCAAAGGTGTTACAGTACATAAAAAAATTGCACGTTCAAGTTTTCCCGTTTGGCGAAAGAGAACATCGGAGGATGCTTCGTTAAATTTTCATCGAGTCGTTTTCTCACGTTCGGATTACGCTCGTTCGTTTGTTGCTTTTGAATTTGTTAAAGAAACAAGAAAGATTCGGTGCTTAAAATTAATAATTGAATTTTGTGGGATTTTCGGTGCATTATTCTTCAAAGCTTACTTTAAATAAAACGATGATTTTCGTGTAAAAAGCATTATACTTTTTCGGCGAGAATTTTGTTGTTAATTCGAATTATTTTTTAATTTATGTAAACTTCGGATACCTGTTATTCGTGTAAGTACTAATGAAAATATATCCAACTTGAAAATTGAATACATTCTAGTCCGGGAAACGGGCGTATTTGGATTTGGACCTGGAGACTTGTGGTTAACAAACTTTCATTAGATTAAATGAGTAATTGTTTAGAGTAGGATGCGAACCTTCTATGTATTATACAATTTACAAAATAAATTTTATATAATACTCGTTTTCGAATATTATAATGAAAATTCTGATGATAAATAAAAGCAATATAATTTTTTTTATTACCTAAATGCTCTTATTATTGATAGAAAAAAGTTCTTCTTTTTATAGACATTTACAATTATTTTCATCTTACAATTACAATCACATCTAAAAATTCAGTAAAACTTTCATTCATCATTCACTAAACAGAGGCCTTTCAAATCCTTTTCCACTCTCATCTATCTCAAGCAACTCTCATCCAATTCTCTTCGCACATTTTCTCAATCCAATCAATGATCATTCCGTAAAAAAGGTTGCGAATATCCACCCCAATACACAATGACCGAACTACCAAATCGAAAACACGAACACACTCAAACCGCGCATTAAAGCTCGATCCGTCCAGCTAGGAGCGGGTTAACTTTCCGGGAGCGGCGTCCGACACTTTGAAGTTGGTGGTAAACACATCTGGCGTTTAGGGGGGCCAAATGTGCCCAAATGGGCCGAAAGAGGCTTCGGGGGCAGGGCCGGCCCCTTCCGTGTCGGCGGTTTAGGGAGGGCCGAAGCCCCCTCCCAGTACGCCCCTGTCGAGCAATTAATATATTATATGGCCACCTCGTATAATGACGCGTGCGTTCGAGTATTAGTCTAGCACGGTTTGGACGATAGGTGTTGTTGTGAGTTGATCGATTTTGGATTTTGGTTGTTGGATGGTATTGAAAATAACTTTGATATGTTAAGGTTGTTATTGAAAATTTTGTTAAATGAATTGTATTGAAATAATAAATTAGACTCATATAGTCAAAATTGTATTTCAGTCCATGTATATTTGGATCGGTCATAAATACACATTATTGGGGGTTGAGTTGGGTTAGATAAGGTTAGGATGGATTGGGTTTTTTCTCGATAATTTAATTTGTTTTGATCAATATTTTAGGTTGGTTTAGATTAGGTTGGGTGGGGTCAAATATATATGCACTAATATAAAAATATATACAGACTCCAACATATACATATAAAAAATAGTAAATACTTTTATATATAAAACGACAATATTATAATTTACTTTATAATTCGATTCATTGCTTAATCGGATAGTAAAAAAATATTATTTGAATCAATCAATCGATATACGATGTATTACTAAATTTTTTGGATCACATCGTTCAAAATATCAATCAGAATCGAACACTTTCGAAACAACAAATATATATTCGAAGCACTTTTGCCTCAACGTATACAACTTCTGTTTACACGTCTAACCAATTAACCGCATAAATCGAGGGATGGAAGCGTACATGTGCCCACACATCCCTCGCACAGTATCAGTGACGATTCATCAACACTTCCGCTGATTAATGTTCGTTGTTTTATTTAATTAAATTCGACCCAACGGGTTGTGAACTAAACGGCATGTGTGTTGTCGGTGTGTGATTAACAAGGGGCTACTTTGCGCCGAATGTCTGCCTTCGGCCGATCTGCGTCGACTAATTTGTATCGGATCGTTATCGATTATTTGTGTTTTCGAAAATAAAGAATTCTAAAAATAAGATTATAGTTCGTTCTCATATAACACGATTTTTATATAGCACGGTGAATGAATTGTGACCTATTTTTTTACACGTTTTATATAACACGGTTTTTAGGAAAAAAATCAATGAAAAATTAATTAGGTAATGCTTTGCTTGGGTATATTAGGTTGGTTTTATTTTAATTTAATTTAATGTTATTAACGATATATTGTGTATTTTTTTATTTTTCTTTTTCATTTGGCCACTATGGCGATGTAGGGTGACCTGTTAGACTATGGTGGTATATTTGGACTCATATAATTACGTATTTGTATGAGTAAATAAATAAATATAAAATATTTATTGAAAAGAGTATAAAATTGAGATACTTTTCAAATTTCACGCGTTATTCATGTATTATAAGTGCGTAAATTATTTTTCCTTTAACGAATTTTGTGTGTAGTTGAGAGTTGTATTTTAATTTTTATCCATATGTTAATGATCTTCGGGTTTACATGTTATCCAGTAGTATTTTTTGCTTTTGTTTAGTATTTGCAAATTTAGATGATCTAAATGAAAATGAAACTGTCAAACACAACATTCCCAAAACACGCATACTTAAAAACTACGCGCGAAATTTGGAAATCTAATTTATGGACTTGTAATGTATGAATTACGCGCGAAGCAATTTAGAAATTTAATTTAAACACCTATCATGTATTTTATCTAAATGTGTGAATTAATATTTTCTGTATCTTTTATTAAAAAGCCTTAAGGGTATTAACAAACTTCGACATTTTTTTGGAACGAAAACCCAAATTTTGTATGAACTTTAAACCTCGTATATCATGGATTTGTATTATGCAACGTTTATGAGAAACCAAATAACTATATTATACGAGGTTTAACTATACTACAATTTTTTTTAAACTCGGATATTCAGAAACTTGGAGTTCAACATAACTTATCGCAGAAGACAATCTTTCTCCGAAAATATTGCACTTCCACCGCAACTTTAAGACCCCCATCGAACTCGACCTCACCACAATTTACAATTTTACACGATCTAACTTTCTTAGGTCTTTGATACCGCGTTCGAAGCACAATGGGTCATCCTCGTCGGCAACATCAGACGGGTTCAAACATAAACAGTTATCTTTTGATTTTACGAGCGTCCCGCGGGCGCCGTCTCGGGCTCTCTTATCCCGTACGATTGTCGTTAAAAATATACAAGAAGCTCAAACGAGAGCACGAATAACGGATACAGTCGATCCGAGATATAACGATTTTCGGGGATCGCGGGTCGAGCTCCGGAGGACGTTATTCCGAGGAAGTGCTGATAAGTGGCGTTTGTGCAAAATGAGATGGAGTCGCCGAATCGGGTCCGATCGTAAAAATGTTATGTTTTTGATGAGGTTTTTGTAATGAAATTGTGTATGTTCGGGTTTAAATTGGATTATTCATATTTTAAAAGGAAAGAAATGGTTGGTAAATAATACATATTTGAATGTTATTTGGGTTTATCTAATTTGTTCAATGAATTTTATTTCTTTCAGTTTCATTACCTTAATTTATAAAGTACATTAGTATATTATATTCATAAAAGTTCAATAATACATTTTGTGATGAGTAAATATATAATTTAACGAAACCGTTTAAACAGGGATGATTTAAACCAGGGTTGTCCAAAATTTCGGTGTGCGGGGGTTCACTTTGTCCGAAATGTACAAATATCGGGGGCCATTTACAAGTTTAAAAATTTCAATTGTTGTAAATTCAAAACATAATAAGTATTAAAATATTTGTAAAGTTATTTATTTCCACTGCAAAACTATTTCGATGAGTACATTTCGGAATAAATACTGTGTTATGTTTGTTTTTGTGTGAAAAATGGGAGCCACTTTGGACCCGAGGTGGCCCTTTGGACAAGCCTGATTTAAATACTTAAATTTTCAAAAAAAATCGTCTTCAATGGGATATTATTATAAAAATACCATATATTATACAATGGATGATATGAGCTGCATATATGAGGTTGTATTCGATGAGCAAGTAAAAAATTTCACCCGCACATCCTGCATTCACTGCACAAACATTTGCATGGACAGTACAGGGATATCTCGTAAAAAACCGAGTAGCCCTAACATTCTTAAGATAGACGTACACCAACACCATCGTACATACAGTTAGTAGAATTTTCGGCGTTTGGCGTTCGTCTACTCTTTGGACGAGTAAACACGGCGTCAATGGCACGGAAGAACAGAAAGAGGAGCCGCCCTCGTAAAAGCCGCTCTTTTTCTTATTCTCGTTCACTTTTACATGAAAAAAAATCAATTCGTGTAAACAAGCGAGCCGCGCGTATCCTTGTTCGATAGACGGATAGACGAGAGATCCTTTGTATTGTATAATACTCGCTGGCCGCGTGCGTGTCGGTTCACAAAAGAAATATTTTCATTTTATAAATAAAAATATATTTTTGCGTATATTATACAACATAATGTGTGTTTCGCTTTGTTTCTCTTTTTTTTAGAATAAACGATACTCGTTTGTGCTTATTCGCGCGTACGGCGGCGCCCGTTTGAAAGTCGAACTGTTTGTTTTTCGTATGCGAAAAATATGTCAGTAAGTTATTTGTTTTTCCGATGGAATTTGGAATCATTTTCACTGCTCTTTTTGAATATTCTATATATTTGGATTTTTTCCGAATATAAATAAATTTATGCTTTGATATTTTAACCAGAAAATCTATATATAATTATTTTTTAGATTCAAAATTATTACGATATTAATAATGTATTGTGAGATATTTTAAAAATTCGTATTTAAATTAAAATAAAATTTAATTACGTTTGTGCACTTTAAAATCTAATGAATACAAACAATTGCACGACAAATCACTGCAACTACATGTAATCGGATCGCTACACGCAAAATCGGTTTAGCTTAGGTAAAACGTTCCACTTCAACATCAGTTTTAACACACGGCTAGTCGAATTCGAGTAATCAATCGTAATGGATCTGTCCAATTAGTGTCAGAGATTAGCCGGAATAGATTTAAAGAGAGATTTTCCTCCAGCGGAAAACACAATCTAGTTTTTATATCGATTCCACCGCACAACATAGACAAATTTTAAAAAATTTATAAAAAAATAACCCTTGATTACTTTTGCAATATTATTTCGCAAAATATTGGCCCATATCATCTTCTTTATATGAGTAACATCATCGTGCGATTGTTTCTATCCCGGCTATGTATATTTACCGTTGTCCGGAAGGTGGGGACCGTGTTTGCATAGGACGGCCATTGAGCAACGCGGCCGCAGTTAATTTAATATAATCACACGGACCGGTGTGTTCCAGGATTCGAATCAAACCTACGCAGACCGTAAATTTGCTCATCATGTGTCCATTTAGATGTTTCCATACAAAGGTATGTGTATAAGAACGAATTCCTATGCGGAAATTCACCCGTACCCGTATTAGAAATATGATTTCGGTTCTAGAATAATACGAAGTTATTTTATTCACTGAAGAATATTAAATTATTATTTTTAAATTATTTAAATTTTTTGAAAAATAATATTTATTGGTTCCTTTAGTCGTTTTCAATTTAATGTGTAATTAATATTCCATTTGAACGTCCACTTTATAATATAATATTAAGTGCGATCTACGTGTTTCAAATATCATATGATTCAAAAGCAATTTGAATATCGATTATCCACTAAAGTTAATATTTCAATGTAATTTTATATTAAAGCAACTCAATATTATCGGAAATTGAATATTTCAATATTTAAACACGTAAAAAATATTAAGTAATCAATTATCCAAAAATCGAAACATATACGCTTTCGTCGTAAAAGCATCGTTGCAAGCTGACGAAGGCGGCTCGCAGGGGTGACAAATCGTCGGTCCGCGGTCGGTCGCCAGATTTATTTAATAAGCCGCTTATAGCGGGCCCGCTTCCAAATATTTGCAATAAAGTCGGTTCGCAATAGGGCGGGCGATTTGCGGGCCGCCACACTACTGCGGCCCTGGCCAATATTGCGGCCGGCGCAACAGCGCAATTTGCAATTTGCAACGTGCGCTTTTGACGCGAAAAAGACAATGCGAATGCGTTGGACGTGAAATACAAATATTTCGTAATAAAAACTCTAGTGAATATCTCGAAACGCTTTTGTATAAATAGAATAAAAGCGAGCGTCTGAGACGAGTTTCGAATAAAAATGAAAACGCTATAAACTTGCGCAGGGTGAAATTTAAAACGAGATCAAAAACGAGACGCAGCAAAAAGCGACACTTTCCTGCCAAAAAACGACAACCTTCACGTCTCGGAAGAATTACAAGCGCAGCGCGAAAACTGCACGTTGCATAAACCATTTTACATAAACGGAACGAATCAACCCCGACACCAAAAAGCAGAAGCAGAAAAGGAAGCAGACTCCACTTCTGGAAGTGGAAGTTTCCACCGGGAAAATGCACATTGAACTGAAAGTTTTCCGACCCGCGACGAGTTACAAAGGGTCTATGAGTGAGTCTAAATCAATTTACTTTGCGACGACGCATTAAAGCTAAGCTAAATTTGTGGATTTTATATATAAAAAATATTAAATTTTATATAAAACTCCATTGATAATAAAATTTGAATAAGAGTAAAAAAGTTTTTAAATTGGATATACTATAACGAAAACTCTATATTGATTCTATGAAATTGCTTAAAAAAAAAAAAAAAAACGAAAAATTTCCTTTGAAAACTTTAAACAAATATTTGTTAGTTTTATTCCTAGAACTCTCAATTAAAACACATCAACTTTGCGACCCGCCTCAAAGTTCGGTCAGAATTTCCAATTATTTTCCTAGATTCGGAAGTGACAGATGAAAATTGCATTTTCGCTCATTCGAATCTCGGTTTTTGAAAACTGCGACTTCGATGCAGTGGTTTTCAACGATCGCGCAAAAGTCTCGCCTTTATATAATGTATAATGTAAAATTTATACATTCAGTGGAGGGGAAACTGGGAGAATGTTCGTTTTAATCGCACTTTGGAAGTGGAGTGCGTTCCGCTTTAAGGTCGGGAATTAGGTCAATAATTGAGTCGGTTGAGACTTTGCGATGAGCTCTCCTCTGGTGCGAAATGTATTAATAATGTGTAAATTAAGATGCGCGTTTACATAAATGAACCATTATTATGAAACTTGATAATCCGCATATTTGAATTAATATCGCGATACTTTTCGATCCGCGAGTTGATACTATACAACGGAACCGTTCGTTTTTGACACGGACACGTCTCTTACACCTCACCCTCGATTCATACAGACAAAACTGGAGACGTTTCTTCGTGCATATCTCGGTTCGGTCGAGAGGACACGTTTCGTCGACTATTAATAACCGTTTCCCGGGTTTTGAAGAGCCTCCTCGCTAACAAGATATCTGTTTTCCGGAGGCCCTGCCACGTTCGGGTGTACCGTGCTCCTTACATTGTGCACGAACGTTAGTTTAAGCACATGTGTTATATCTGGATGTGTTGTCTTTCCTTCATTTTGTTAAGGGTATATGATATCAATATGTATCGTCGTATTCTGGTGTCGTGCAACATGTTATATTCAACGGTTTTTCGTATATATTTAGTGTAATGTTAATAAATATTCGGATTATTAATTTATTACGTACTGCAGTCGGAACGAATGGTTTCATAAAGGAAACGAATCGCTCCCTGCGATCGCATAAATATTTTTCGCGTGTCGCGCCAATTTCGCACATTGCACTTTTTGCATTTGAAATTTATGTGAATGCGCTTAGATTAAACTCGGGCTCGATTTATGCGGTTTCGCTGTAGCGCGGTTTAAATTGCAACGTTTTGGTTAACGGTCAGTGCGCAATCTTAAATGCTATTCGGGAAATTGTTGCGATGAAAACAAAAGTTTACTTTTACGTATTACAAATGAAATGGGAGAAAAATATATTAGTTTTGGATGAAATTGAATTTTATAATATTATAATTTGGATGAAAATATTTAATTAATGAAAATTCAGTTTTGTTTTGATAAAAATTTCGGAGAAATATTTATAGGTACATATCCTGGAATTTTTTTCGTTAAAGCCCTAGAAATCTTTGACCTAATTTATTCTTAATATGATATAAAAATAAAGAAGTTCATAGAAAATGTGAGTATAAAACATTTTATAATCAAGGTTTGAAAAGAAAATTTAATATTAGAAATCGTATTGAACATATAAAATCAAAGCATAGCGATATCAATACCAAATCAGATCATTACTACAATAAAATTGAATTCCATAGTAAAAAATCATATTTTATTCAAAAACCAAATTCAAACTTTATAAATCAAAAGAACACAAGCCACCCACGCATTACAAAACAAACTAGATTCAAATTCGAAACATCTGAAAACCACTGCTTGGTGGCATATCCGTCCCAAGACGGTCCTCAACCGCAACCGTGGTTATACAAGAGAGCGTCACGTTTTCGGTGCAATTGGCCAAAGCGGTTCCCAGACCGAACACACTACAACAACAGCCACCGCTTTCGGTTGTTGTTGTTGTTGTTGTTGTTGCTATTCGCTGCAGAAAAACGCAATTTAATATTCGGGCCGTGTTCCGCGGAACACATTGCGCCGTTCCACGCATAAATTAGCCTCTGGTAGAGTGCACCGCGTTGCACATATTAAAAGCCTCCGCGAAAGCTCTCTTGCGAGGAACGAGCGAGCTTTTCATTGGATCCAAGGAAGAAATATTAAATTCGTAATTAAAAATTAGGTGAGGTCTAGTTGCGGGGGTTCAATTAATGCGCGTTTGCGGAAATTCGTATACAACTGCTAATTTAAATGCATTCGAATACGTTTTTTATATAAAAATATTTACATGTGTTACTATTAGTATATTAATTATTTAAAAATGAATATTTATAGGGAAAAGTAAAATCTTTGAAGTAGTCTGAATTGTTTGAGCGGCAACGGAAATGCGAAGAAGTAAGGACTTTCAAGTTATTTTCGGTTCAGATTTATAGAACGTTTTCCGTTTTAGAAAAATAGAAGATAATCGTTGAGTCAGTCTTTCTGACACTAAAAAACATCCAGTTCCGCAGCCGAAGATATTCACAGCGTTATATAAATTTGGTTCTGTTTTTTTGACGCCGTCTGCGAAAGTGTATAATAATTTACATGCAGATAAGCGACATCGCTTACATCCGACACTCTATTACTATTAATAAAACATACACACACAAACATAAAATGTATTATCTATGTGCGAGGGTGTTGTGAAAAGATAGAGAAAATGTAAATTTTGGAGGAAAACTCTAGGATTCCGAAATTTATTCATTAAAATGTGCCGCATGTGGGTCGCGGGAATTTTTAAGTTAATTTCACTATTTGAAGTATCACTGAAAATATTTTTGAATAAAATTGTATGAAATGTGTTAAAATTTATAAAATATCCATCAATAATATATTTTGAAAGATCAAAGTAGTTTAAATTTCGATGTTTTTAGCGTTGAAAATTTCAATATGAAGTGTCAGAAATAATTACAATTTTACGCAGAATGATTTTATCGATAATATTTTAATGAATCGAATTTCCTAAATATAAAAAGATTATTCAAAATATTAATTGAAACACCGAAAACGTAATTAATTTCACTGAAGAATACATCCAAAACACACATCTATAAATTAATAAAAATTCCAGGAAAACCGTATCATAGCAACCAAATTCGAACCACGTTTTTCCTTCAAAAAACACAACAAATCTCCCCCCCAATCGCTCCAAAACTTATCGAAAAACCTCCCGACAACACACACACCCGCCGAAAAACAAAAAAGGACCCTACACCCGAAAAAAAGCGAATAAAATCGTCACATAAATAATCCGGAGAATGGCCACCGTTCAGCGCGGCTCATTTAACAAGCGCCGCGTGGGCGGTCCTCGGCAATCGGCAGACGATACTTTCCGACGAAAAGATAAAGTCGAGATAAATAGCCGCCGGAGTGTATATACATATATCGGCAGTCGGGTGTACGTCGGCGATGCGACCTCTCCAAAAAACGTTATAAGGGGCGCCATATTTCACCGGTCGCGATGTCCGTTAGTCGCCCGTCCGTCCCGGAAGCAGTCCACCTTTGTCCCGCGCGGGAACGTTGTCCCGAGACGTGGAGGAGTCCCGTTTCCGTTCTGGATTCGGGTTTTGGTATGTGATTGTGTTGGGTTTTCAATGTGTGGAGCGTTCGGGTTCGATGGTATTGTTTTGAGTTAGGGAATTTTTGAATTCGGGTCGTTTTCGATGGATTTTGTGAATTGTTTTGAAGGAAAGTTTGATGAATGATAATATAGTCACATTGAATTGAAATTTTGAAAATAAATCTAATCTAGTTTTTAGTAGTGTCAAATTCGATTGATCACAAAAGCAAAATGGAGATATAACCGGGCATTGTTGTCCTGAGATTGTTTTAAAGAGATGATTTTTGTATAATGTTTAATTCTTTGGCAGCGTCTTTTGTGCGAAATTTTCAAACTTCATTTTATTGAAAAATATTGACCAAATTCACCCAATCCTTTTTTTTCACGGGGGATACGTTACAGAGACTGCCGTTTATAAAAAGTGTATGGTGATCATATAAAAATTGGAGACAGGTTTCATCAGTATATTCGGATAGAACTTCCATCCAAATGTACTAAAAAATGTGTAATGTGAAAAAATTTCGTCATGTAAAATTATCAAAAAACATCGAAAATTTTATTAAATAACTATAATTACATTCATATAATTATAACAGTATATTAGCGTTCGCCGAATCTTATATCTTACATATATTCGAATCTAACATCCGAATTTTGTAGCATAATACATATTTTTTTCTATACCGCGTTAAAGTGAAAACCCGCGTAAAAAATTATAATCAGTTCGTCTTCCTTGTATGTTATTTTATGAATGAATGTTATGTTATGTTAATGAATGTTATTTCGGAACCGTGTAAAAAGAAGATTCGGCGTATTTATAAACTAAAAATGAATTGACCCATATCACCAAGGTAAAAGAATCGACCAATGATTTTATTTTTCATGCCATACCTGTCATCAGACTTTATTATATTACGATTGAAAAAAAGGATAATATACAAAAAAATATATTCAAAACACTCACAGAAAACAGAAAATCAAAAACGTTCGAAAACCACCCATAAAAAAAACTCCAAACGGAAAGAAAGCTCAACTCGGACACCCGAAAAAATGGGTTCGCAGGCGCCTCGCTACCACGCCCCGGGGGTTCGTCGCCCGTGGAAGTGTCGCTTATTTGTTATGTGCCCGAAAAGACACGCGAACCGTTTTCGAAGACACTGGCCGTGTTATCATCGTTCGGCCATTATCATTCTCCGGTCCGGGAGAGAAGACGACGCTGAAGAACGCAGTGTTTTATGGCCGGATGGCGCGGGTGGGTTGTCCGCTGCGATCGCGATTTCGAGATCTATCGGTTTGTTTGGGGTGGCTTTTGCTGGGATGCATATTTTTCATTGGAAATAGAAAGGGTTGTCGACTGACGAAAATGCATTAATATACACCCTCTATACGCGGTTTTATAGTTCCGTTTAGACTATAAGGTTTTAAGTTATATTTTTGTGTCATACAAATTTATAAAGCTAAAACATTTCCCTTTAATTAGACATTTGAAAAAATTCAAATTTAATAGAAACATTTCAGTCAAATAAAAAAAAATAAAAAAACACATCGAATTACTGTACTGCGACATTGAGTCCCATGTTGGTAATTTTCGAATATTTCAATGTAATTGATGTTTTATGATTATTTTTTTATTTTTTTCAGATTTTTATGATATTTTAAATAGGATTCAATAAATAAAACAACTAAAATAAATTTTTAATATTTAGTAAAATGACCTTTATTCAAGCTTTTTATTAGCTTGTTTTTAATAACTTCAATAATTCTTTTTGGTAAGCTTTGATACAAATTATTTATTAAACTTAGATTAATATTGTTCCACACATTTTCAATTTGCTCTTTTAACTCTTTTATGTTCCTTGCCTCCTTGTGTTGTAGCCTTCTTTTCATAATCGCCCAGATATGTTCTATGATATTTAAGTTCGGACTGTTGCCGGGCCAGCTTAATGAGGAAATTCCTAGGTAATTTTTATAATTATTGATCTGTAATGAAAATACAGTGTCAGAAGTTGTTTTATAAAAGAAAAAAAACAGAAAAGAAAAAGCGGAAATCTTACAATTTTAGCTCGGTGACACGGCGCCGAATCGTCCTGGAAAATCGGATTTGGTACATGCTCTGTTAGTTCTTCAATTGTCGGTACAACATGATTTTTAATTATTGATTTGTACTTTTTCGAATCAACTGTACCATCAAGAAATAATAAGGGCCCCAATCCGTATGAAGTGATGCAACCCCATACCATGACTGGTGGAGAGAACTTGATGTTTGGACTGACGCAAACGACATGCAGTATTTCGCCTTCCTTTTTCGACGGACATTTCTAGCTCCGTCGCTATTCAATAAATTAAATTTGCTCTCGTCTGAAAAAATCACTGTTTTCCAATCATCTACAGTCCAATTTTTATGTTCTTTCGCCCACTGTAATCTTTTTTTCTTCATTTTTTCAACGTGAGAAATGGTTTTGCGGAGTGCCGCGAGACGAATCCCTCTTCTAACAGCCTTCTCCTCAGTGTAGATGATGAAATATGCACGTTGTAAGACGCAGAAAGTTTATTCTTAATTTCTTCAGATATTTTAAAACGATCTGATTGAATTATTTTATGATTTTTCGGTCTTCTCGAGCTTATGTCGAACGGGTGGGTCCTGTTTTCTTCAGCTACTGTATCAAATCTGTTGCGCGGTATTTTTGTAAAAAAATTAAAACAGCTTGATAAGAGAATCCTACTTTTCTCGAAATTTCCCTCAGGAAGTTTTTTTTCTTCCGCTAGCACTACTATTTTCACCTTGTCCTCGGTGGACATTTGTTTGCCGCGCGCCATATTGAAGACGTTTACACCTTTGCAGGCGGTAAACCACTGAACTGAACACTGAAGGGAGCCGATCGTTGACATGTGTAATCAAACTAAAAATAACTTGCAACCGAAACAATAAGCAATAAAATCGGCGCATGCATTTCGGAGAAAAACCGGTTTGAGTGCAGGAGTTGGAGGTGTCAATATTTCAGTGCACACGGGTGTATATATTTTTTTCGTATCGTGTTTTTGCCCGGTGTTGGTGGTATTGATGATTTTTTTTTGAAACCCATGGAGCATCGTGAGGGGGTTGCCACCATTCTCATAGAACAATTGAGATTGAAACAACAACAACAACAACAACAATTAAAGTTAAATGATGTACATAGGAAGGGGAGAGGGGAAGGAGGGCCGATTCAAACACACGTACTGCACATACTGGTGTACTGACCGTCGACAACCAATTGTAATTATTGTCACAATCACTCGCGACGCCGGCACTTTATATTATAATTTGTATGGTGATCGATAAATTGGGCTTTGTAATCGGAATAGTTTTTTAGAATCGTCTCATGAACGAGAGAACTAACTCATTTTCTGGTGGAATGGTTGAGTACCAAATCTGAGATGATCGAGTAGATGTTAAACACGAAATTATACTCTAGCCACACCCGCAGCTCAAAAAAATAATTAAATAAGGTAACGATATCAGCGGCTGATCATTCACTTGTGGTTGACTGCTTCTCAGAAAAATGTAAAACTTAATGTTTTTAAAGATGATAATCTTTTGGGAAGGGTGCGATAGATAAGATGTAATAAACAGCTAATCTATCTCATCCTTTTCGAAGGATTATCGTCTTTAAAAAACCTTAATTTTTACATTTTTCTGAAAAGTTTTCAATTAATGGTACATAATTCACTACTGGTGCGTTATCTAATAATTTTTTTTTAAATCACCCAATTCGAATTTAAATCGTTACTATGTGTCATTAGATATAGACGTGATACAATATTTTCCACGTACCAGGAAAAGTATTTACTTGTACACATACACATCGAGCAGAATTTCGCCGACACTTTCCAAACCATAAAGAGATTCATTTCAGTGAAATTCGACGATTGCGACAAAGCGCAAAGAGATGAATTTTACTTTGGAGACGAATACGTCTCCCGTAAGGCTCGTAATGCTGAAAATTTCACAACGCTGATTTATACGCAGTTTCCAACCGTAAATAATTAAAGCGAGACCGTAAGTCTGCGCAGAACCGAGTCGTTCTTCGCCAAAGTGACTCTATAATGTATAGTCGTCCCACGTGGATGAGCTTTGATGGTGTTTTGTCGTTTATTTGTTTTTCCTATCAATCTGTCTTTCGGACGTTGATTTGATTATGTGAAAAAAAAATGTTTAAGATATTTTTATTTGTAATATATTATCTGTGAATCGTTGGACTATTTATAAATTTATAAAAGCGAATTACCAAGAATGGTTTGTTAGTCTTTAAATTTTATGTTCGAATTAAGTCGCAAAAAGCTTTTACAAATAGAATTGTGTATTTAAAAATTTATTCCAAAATATTTAGTACAAAAAAAAATGATGATATTATTTCTCGAAGATAATTCAACATGTTTTTTATTTTTCTGAAGAAACTAGGAAAATCGACAAAAAAGCAAAAACTTTTCTCAACATCTAGCTCATAATATTTTACGACAAATTTTATAATAAAATAAAAGTAAGTTGATGAAAGACGTGGCCAATTATTCTAAGGTTCACATAGTGTATGACGTCCCTAAAAACGTCCGAGAATATCTAAAGTGGAAGCCTGCCAAATGAGCTTTCCGAATCCGGTACAATTGAGAAGCCATACCAGTGTCCATCAAACTTTTGATAGTAACCTGATATCGTATAGATTCACCTATATTAGATGACCCAGACTGAAAATATATATTGTACATTATCTGGAAATAGATACTGAATTACTGGGAATTATATATGATTTAAGGAGAAATTCTATCCTACATATTTATAAATCTAATAATTAGACACAAAAGAAAAATATTAATTTTATTATTTGAGAAAATAATACTAACAATTCGCAGAACATGCCCAATTCATTAATTTATTAAAGTGAATATTAATAAAAAAGTTGAAGAAACACTACTTCAGATTAACTTTCTCATACCAGATCTCTCCAAGATTTAACTTCGAGCCTCGCAAGAGACTTTTGGGCAGCTAGTATTCTTCCACGAAAAACGCACACCGTTTTAAAACGGCATCCCATTGGAGATCTGGCTCCGAAGCAACATTGTTTTGCACTTGGAGGATGTCCGGTCCTTATTTTCTCGATTTATATCCTTGGCCCGGTCGATCCTGCGATAAACCGAAGGCTTTTTAGACTTTCGGGGCGGTTTACAGCTGCGAAATGGTGATTGGAAGTGCGAAAACGCGACGCGACACTTTTACGATTAACAGTGTCCCCCTCGGATAAGTTTGACAAATTCAAGGCGTTAGATCAATTGATTTAAAAATAAAAAAGTTCTAATTGGGAAAAACGGTGGAAAAAAATTCGAGAGTTTTTAATTGTTTAAGTTTAGAGTGGAGCTTTATAAAAGAGGCGAAGTTTCGCCGCTCGGGTTGTGCAACGGAATAGTGTTTTTCTTTTAAAAAAAGCTCGTCGAAAAAGTTATTATAATAGTTGTATATTAACAAATTCAATTAGTCAGTAACAACTAATCTAATATTTCACAGTGGTGCACAAACTTTTTAAGCTGCAGTTCGCATTAAAGGCTTTTCACTTAGCTGAGAGCCGCAATTTTATAATGAAGCGCATGCCGCCTCCCGAGTTATGGAAATATAATCCGAAAAATTAATTATTTAAATTATTTTCAATGTATGCATGTAAATTAAATAAAAAAATAGTAATTATATTTGAGTTTCGATAATACGATTAGTTTTGATATATATACGTCTGTTTTGTAATAGAATACGATGAAATATATTATATATCATAGCATTTCAATTTATTAAATCTGAAAATTTGATCAAAGCACCCACAGCACGTGTCTGTTCCACAATCAGACTAAAAGGGTCAAAGAGGCTGTTCTGTATCACGGAAACTTTGACAAGTTGTACACACGTCGAAGTTTGCGATGGGACGAAATGCACTCGCCGGGATCAGAAATGGATTGTTTCCTACCGTTTTCATCATCGGTGTCGATTCTTATAAAGCCTTTTGACGTGCAGCAACGAGGCTGTAGTTCGATCCACATTTCAACGTAAATTTGAGGTTTGGCATCGTATAAGATGCAATGTGTGAGTGGGTTGTAGTGAAAATCAATTTTTTTAATTTTTTTTACTGAGTCGTTTTGAAGGTTTAGATGTTTAAATTGAGTTATATAGAATGAGAAAGTGATTGTTAAAAATTAAGCAGAATCATTAATTGAAACTGAGAAAATGTTAAAGGAGATTCGTTAAAGAAACCGAGCATCTATTTCTGTTTCGAAATATATAATTTGAGTGCTTCTGAGAAGCAACTTGTAAATCTTCACAATAAGTTACCATTTAAGATAATTTACAAAGAAATAAATTTTAATCTCAACAAGTTAAAACGAGAGAATAAACAAATTCAATTGAACAATCTCTCATTGCTCGCTTCAACGTTTTCGAAACGACGCAAATAGACTCGTAATTCATGTACTATTGAAACATTCCTGAAATCCGCCTCGACGCATAAAAACACGCACGATAACCACACATTTTTCACATTTTTCAGCGCAACGCCCAGAAATGAAACAGGGTTTTCAATAAGTTTCAGCTTCGCGCTTCGGCACATAACTCGAACAGTTCGAGTTTGCATGCGAAACGTAGGAATCTCTCGCCTAAAAAGGGACGTTATATCAAACGGAATCGCACCACAAAGAGCCATGGGAGACTATACGTTTCGCCAAACGATGGGAAGAGGGCTCTTGGCAAAGGCCTGGATCAGATATTCGCGACAAAAAGGAACCGGATGAAACTATAGCGAGACATTTCGATATCTGATACTGGCGCGAAATAATATCGGGTCCCAGCGAAGAGTTACGTTCGATGTGTGTTACTCTTGTATCAGTGGTTGTTGACCTTTTCCTTATTTGAATATTCGTTAAAAAATAGTTTTCAGAATGATTTAGAGCTTTAAATTATCAGATAAATCTTATAAAATGGGTTATATGTTGTGAGTTGCGTTTTACATATCAATCAATCATATACAAATCGAAATTTGTTAATGTTGGTATTGTTTTTCAAAAAAAAAAAAAAATTATTTTGAGTGAAATGCAAAACTTAGTTTGATTTGTGGTTGACGATGTCTGTTGTGATATAATGTGAAATATATTCGAATTGCAATATCTCTAGATGAAATGCATAAAGTCGTTCGGAAAATGTGTCGAATGCAAACGCGAAAACCTTTGGCAAATAAATGTGTGTGTCGTGTTTCTAGGGAAAATTCGATAGTGAAATGAGTTTTCAGAAAAGTATGTTAACTAATATATTTTATGGACATATAATAATATAAAACGAGCTTCCGATAGCTTTCATTCTGGTGGTATTATCAAATTTTATCTAGTTCCGTAATATAATTCGTCCAAGGTGGGCATTTTTTTCCACGATAAAATTCTATTAGTGAAATAAATCTTTGCCGGGGCGTTCTCCCTCGCTTGCTCCCCTAAGGGAGTTATTTTTAATCTTATCATTTTTAATGTAAGAGTAGAAAAAAAATACTTGTGAGTATACACTGATCAGATATAACTCAGAAAGCGTGTGCCCAAAATTTTATATACGGGGCCACAATAAAGAAAAAAGTTATCACGGAGCGACTTTTTTGTGTTTCGCACCTATTATATGATCAAATTTGGCTACATTATTTACAACGACAATAACGATAAATCTAACATTTTTTATTATTCCATAATTTAATTTTTTATTCACATATATGAGCCTCGATTATGCGACACTTTATTTTACTCTACATTATTATTTTGGTGATTTATTTTACTGTTCGTAGTAAAATAATATTTCATTTTACATAAGGTTTACGAAAAGTTAAGGACGAATATAATTTTTGAATAAATATTTAAGTAGATGATATAATGTTTAATAATAGTTCTAAGCGCACCATATCCAATCTATCACTAAAGTTAAGCAACATGTGGTGTAGTTTATAAAGAAATAATAATTTTTTTAATAGGATTGATTTTTTTTAATACTTGAGAGTTAAATTTATCTAAAAATAATATCTGAGTTTCTGATCGTATCAAAAGACCATGTCCTTGAGTTAAAGTCATACAGGCCACATACAATAATGATAATAAATTAAAATTAAAAAATAGAATTATTTGTGAAAAAATATAACGAAAACAACTCTTGAATACAAAAACAAAAAAAAATGTAACAAACACTTTCCACAGGCAATGCGCCGAAAAAGCGAAAAAATCGAAACTACCCCAACGAACGGCCCTACCTTCAGGATTTTCAGTGCGGCCTTTTCAGCTCGTCTGAACCCTTGAAAAAAAAAGTGAAAAATGCCCTTTCATTTGTCAGTCGGGTTACGGTTCGGCACGCGCTCTCTCACCTGGCAATTTGTAGTTGAGGCGCGATAATTTGCACCCAGCCACATTTGTTTCGGCCTGTAAAAGTCTCTGGAACTACTGACTCAATTAAGTTGGAACTGTGCTTCGGCGTGTGAATGTGTTTAAGTGTAGTAGTCGTTAATATTTGAAGCTTTCCTAGGTGAATTATTCAGTGCGAACTGTAGTTGGGTAGTCAAACAAAATCGGCCCGAACTGCGTGCTCAGTCTTAATTATGCACCGTTGCGATTTGAATATTGCGGGTGTTTTGGGATTTGTTATACGTCGCCGAGACTACAGCTTGATTTATTCAATGATTAAGGACACATTAAATTCAAAATTTTATTCAAATTATACATTAAAATACCGAATAGTGTCCTTTAGAAATATTACAGCCATTGTAGGCTCGTTCCGAACGCAAAATCGGAGGCAATCAATTTTGATTTAGATGAGCGCACGATTTGTGGGCCAATTATACACAAACGTAACCTCCATTTTAGAACATCCCAACTCGTGTTATATACAATGGGTACCGTTTGCTATTTGTACGTGTTACCTCTAGTCATGAAAGTGCCTCTATTTATCGGCTTACACGATTGAGCCCGCAAAACGTTTCGGATACGCATTTGTCTCCCGCGCGTCAATTCAGACCCGTATCTCCTCAATAACCACAATTATTCCTCGGTTATATCCGAACTCGATATATATGAACGAAACCATTTATCAATTCAACCGTGCTTCGTTTTATGGGATTTTCGTGTATGTGATTTCGATTGACAAGGCTTAGTGTTCGCGGAATTTCATATGGTCTGGAAGAAATGTACGATATTAAAACGAATTCGAACATGGTCGTAAACAAAGCATAAGGATTCGATTATGCATAAAATAGACAAATTTTTATATGGGAAAAGGTAAAAAAAATTTAACAACAGATAAACACGTTCGTCCATTGTGCTCCTATTTATGGGAAAATCTCGCCACTTTTGCCCGCATTCAATTGTATATTGCGAACGGAATATTAAAAGGCTTTCGCGGCCTTTGAACGCCCACAATTTTGGCATACGTATATATCCCCGAACATAAAACGAAACGGCCCTCGTATATGAGAAAATTTCGCGATACATTCGATAAATAAATAGCGCTTCGCACACGAGCCGTAAATGTATTCGGGACAATCTCTTCGCAGATTCGGCGAGGTGTGTAATGTTGTAAATAAGGACCCGCTAAGACGGAAATAAGCGTTATATTAAAATATAAATATTGCCGAATCGTTCGACGGGTTCTTTGAATAAATAACACGTAGGATTCGATATAATGTATGCGAGCGAGTGTATACATTAAAGCGGCGGGATATCCTGGAAAACTCATCAACGGGACCGTGGAAACTTGTGGAAACCCTCAATTTGCATGTACCAGCCTAACTTAATTCCACCGGAACACTACGAGAGAAAACAATGATATAATTTCTAATTCCAAGCGACCGAATCCTGAGAGTTCTGGCCGCGCAACAGACGAATGTTACTCAATTATGAACGTTTTGTTCCGTTCCGAAACTATTTAGAATTTGAAAAATTAACTAGCAGTTTCTCTTATGCTGAATTTACTGTTTATTTATTTATCAGCATTATATTTGAGTTTATATACAGAGCTAAACTCAATTTGTGTGTGTGTATATCAATAGGAATTTAATTAATCATACTTAATACGAGTACAAGAGCCGCTTGGTCTTTAGTACACGCGTGCGTCGATCGATTGCCAATATATTACAATGAAGTCGCTGAGCTTAATAAAATTTAAATTTACCGATAAAGCACATAAAACCCTCTTTGTTAATCTAATAAAAATTCAAGTATCGTCTCGCCTTTGTATAAAATCAAAATCGACCGAGAGAAGTGGAATTTTCGACGAAGGTTCGCGCCAATAAATCGTTTAAAATTGCCCCCCGGATACAATCACAAACGGCGGGCTATATTGATAATAATATTGCCAAAATTACTACACGGTTAAAGTGACTTTATCTGCGAATACATAAATCATATACCATGCTCCAGTGCATATCTTGAAAAAATTACGAAAGAAAAAAAGCGTAAACGATCTCTGGTATCGCGAGATGTTCAAAACGAGACTTTCTGCTCGGTTTACAGCCTATAAAAATTAATTAATCGCCATAACTGTTTGAGATAAATAAAATGAAATATTTGAGTGTGCGGAAAAAAAATGAAAACATGTATATTTATATAAAACGAAAAAGCGAGGTGTTGTGTGAAAGCGAGCGTTATATTATGTACGATATATCACACGGTCGAAAAGGCGAAGTCATCGCGCTTTGAATGGAGGCTTTTGTCGCCCGTTTGTAATGAAATGCACAAACTTATAAAATAATCTATCATAATATTCGCTGAAAGGAAATTTACTAAAGTCTACGGTGACTCTGAATTTTTTCCTTTTTTTAATATCATATCTAAGAAATTAAATTTTGAAAGCGGCACCGTCGGAAGGAGATCCAATATTCGAACCGTTACATTATCAATACGAAAGTATTGTATTATTTGACATGTATACTACAGAACTTCATCGCATACAATCCATTTTAAAATCACTCCCAAACAATCCAAAATAATATTCAAACAAAAAATAAATAAAAAAATGATATATGACCAGACGTTATCGCCGACCGGGGAGATCGCGCGCGCGGCTAATGTGCGAATTTCCCGCGCAAATCTCGCGTGTTTTCTTCCGCTATTTTTTCCCCCTTTTCGATCCTTACTTTCCCATATTTATTCTCAGACCTGTGAAAAAACGAGCACGAACATTTCCGTGCTTCGCGGCGTTTTTTCGCCGCCCAATTTGTGTGTGTTTGTTCGCGTGCTGGTCGATTGCACGCCTGGGCCCACTTGGACTCGGTGCCGGGACAATGGAGCGTCGCCATCGTATTTATCATGTAACACACATGTGTTTTATGTAAAAACGCCGTGTTTTTCTGGTCCGAAGAAGGCCCGAGGATCTGCCAGATAGTGTGTGTTTAAATAAATATTGGATTCGAATGGGTTTTTGTATTATTCGGATGGTCTTAAATAGTGAAAATGATGCAATTTTTTTTGTTTGTAGATTGCTTTTGGGGTTGAATTATGTTTGGGGTATATTTTTAGATTTATATTTGATATATGAAAAGATTTATAATGAAAATAAGTAGAAAATATAGCAAAAATAGCACATGAGTGTTATTATAAAGGTTGTTGGTCAAATGTTTAATTGTGAACCAGTTTGTGGTAAAATATATGAACGGTAGTTAAAATATGAAATATTTATATCGTATCTAAGGAACTGTATAAGAATAGTATCTAAGGGATTGTAAATGAAAAAAGGAAAGACCGAGTGAACGAAAAATCGACGAAATTAAAAGAGTATGCGGAAGAAAATTGATGACATTTGAATAATATCAAGGTCTTCATCCAGTATTGAAATATTAAATGACTATATGTGATAATAAACATGGTTTAAATTTTATATACTAAATATTTTTTGAAAAATAGAATCATATCGTGTATGTTGTTGCATTTACACAGAACGAAATGTATGCATCATGAATGTGCATTGTTGGCGCGTCAACCTATTTGTTTGCAGATGGTGTACATATACGTTTCGAAGCCTCGTCTAATATTTACTACAAACGGCTGATCATGGCTGGATAGTTGAAACTCGATGGTTGCTGATTGTATATGTTCAATTGACATAGAGATTTCGACAAAATCACACGCTTCTACTATTCCATACAAAATACAGTATTACATATATTCATAAAAATACAGTATACATACATATTATTTTACAAATAGACGACGCTAAGAAAATACTGCAACATAAATAAGGATTATCAATACTATCAAGATGCGTCGTGTTCGCAATTGGACGTATCACACACAACTGCGGAAATCTAGCGCTAAAAGGAACGGAAACCGCCGTTTTTCAAATTTATTTTTTCATGGGCCCGTATACAGAAAAAAAAGTTGGCCATAGTTACTGTTGTTGTTGCAGAGAGTTAACGATTCGTTTAACGACGCACAGCTGGGCTCGGGCCGCGTTCGTTTCCGTTAACAATTAAAAAACCCAAGACGTATAAACGTTATTAGTGTATTTTACATTATACACGACTTTAAATTCATTATTTTAATTATTTTCATTTGACGCTCATTTATATTCACAACCCTAAAATTTCGTCTCATACAAATGACATTGTATTCATAAAATTTTTTTTCTAAATTCTCCGATTGTTTTAAACGAATACAAGAACAAGTATGCTATTTTACACATAAAATAAAAATAATAATATAAAATACAATACATATAATATTACTAGCCCCATTTTAACTTCAAGATTAAACCGTTACATCGAAAAACGTTTATCGAATATGCGCACGGCACAAAAGCGAATTGCGGTTAACTAACAATGTCGCAGAATGAAAAATACCAGGCTATCGAAGTAGGACGTTTATTTTTGGTTTTAATTTCGGACACGTATGCATTTGGCGCCAATGACAAATTGGTGCAGTTATGTGCAGCGGTTAACTCGTTGCACTGTGTTATGGAATCGGTTAACCGTCACATGGTCGGCATTCAATTTACATTGGTACGTGCATTCAATATTTCGGTAATTTTATGGCCAATTTATATAGTATCGATATGAAATTTTAATGTATGGTCACACGTTATGTGTCATTTTGGCGAATTAGATGAGTATTGAATTGATTTATGATATCATAAACTGAAATAGTACAATATTGTGCAAATTTGAATTGAAGTATCTAATGAAAAAATATGAATTATTCAGATCATTTAATATTTTTTGAATCAACTGAATTATGACGAGAACTAATTAATGCTCAAAGAATTTTGATTTAATAATGTGTTACTTTTTTATAATGCGTCACACAGTGAATTTCTCAGAAAACGGATAGGAAAATTAAGATTTAATCTTTTCGTCTTTGGGTCACCTTGCAAAAATTAACGAATCGATCAGAGCGGCGCTTTGCTAATTTGAAAAAGTAAAATTTTCAATTCAAAAGTGACATCTTCACTTTTTGCGAGGGCGTCTCGAAAAAGATACTCTCAACGATGAAATTGCTGCGATTTTTCAAAGCGACGAGCGGTTCATTAATTATTTTCTTATAAAGATAGCAGAAATATCACGAGATATAAATTAAGCGAAAATTATTTGGGTCACAATTATTCGAATACTTTCAAAAACAAAATGATATAAAATATTCGCACGTAGTTTTTCAAACTATAAAATTTCGAATGTTTTCTCTCGACTATTATAGAATAAAATTTTGTTTATTTCAATAATTATATAAATTAGATTCTATTTTTACATCGGAAACGATAACAAGAGCATATACATACATACACCCGATTAAATTCGCAATACGAAAACGTCAGTTTGAACACGCCATATCGGCGAATTCGCCTTCGCATTTTGGCCCACTTAACATAGCGCCACTCGAATTAGACAATTATAAGCGATGATCTGGGCCTAGCCTACATCTACTACATAATCCACGATGATGTAAGATAGAAAGGGAATTACAGGGACGCGTGTACGAGTCAATTCGTAGTAATTCTACACCTCGGTGGCCGAGGGCAATTAGGGCCTGCCCGCCTCCGCAGGATATTTGCCGAATTAAGCCACTTTCGCACGACGCGAACCCTTTGTTCCGCATAAATAGGAATCTTCAGTTGTACGCGTGTTTGTGCGTTTTAGTCGTGGATGTTGATTGTCGAGAGGTGAAGGATTCGAGTGGGAAAATTCGGGGTTTTTCGCAAAGGTTAATGCGGGAAAATAAGCCGTGGGATCATGCGATGCTCGGAAAAAAATCAGTGCCGTTTTCGTAATGAGCGAATGGTATGTAAAACTTACAATTTTCCGGTAGGTATGTATTTGAATTTTTATTGTGAAAATTTAATTTCATGATACATTATACATGAAGAAAATTTAGAAAATTCACTTGCATGACTTACGATTTTTCAAAAATTGAATATTATTTTTAGTTCGTGACTCGTTCGCGATTTCATTACTGTATTTTCAAATACATTTAGTTTAAATTTATATAATGGTCAGATATCAAAAATAATTCGTATTTAAACTAATTAACAATTAAGTCGAGCTTACGTTATGAAAACTTTCCAAAAGAGATTATCCTCATTGAGTACACATCCGTATTATTCGACGCTATTGAAAAGCGTTAATCACTTCACGTTTCTGGGAATGCACTAACGCATCCATAACGAAGAAAGTTTTAATGGTGAAGTATAAAATCGAGTGAAAGCTCAAAGTAATATAACGCGTAAAAACGTTCTGAAAACTAGTCTCGTCGGTGAAAGTTTTACGTTCTCGAATTATACGCGAGAGGATATCAAATGGACGACAAAGAGAGAGAAGAGCTCTTAAAACCACATAGCCTAAACCTAAACTGTGTCCCGTAAAAGTAGCAAATTGCCACAGAATGGCGTATACGCAATTCGCGATCAGAACCACAAAGTCAAACAGTGAGACTCGGCAGCCATTAAAAGTCAACAATGAACGTAGAAAGTGTTCTCGTATAAAATAGTAATTGATCGGCGTAACAAGTCTAGTGTTGTTTGTCTCGATTGGCTAAGTATATGTATGTTAAATGTTTGTTTTATATTAGGAGTCAGTAGCTTTCAACATTTTTAAGAAATATATTCTTATATATATTATATATTTTTTCATATTTATAACCATAAAACATTGGTAAGAATTAAAAAAACGTATGCTAAATATATTATAATTTAAAATAAATTATTTTACAATTGCATTTTACTTTATATGCTTATTTTTTGAATATGTTTATTAATCAAAAAAAAAATTTATAAATTAAGTTAAGGATCGCTGTTATTCGATTAATAAAAAACTAATATTACAAGCAATTTCTGTACGTTAATGGTCCAGCCCTAAACAAAACGAGCACAAAATGAACATTTCTAACAAATTCGACTTTTATTTACATCATTGTAGAAAAAGGGTCAAATTGCAAGATTTAGAACATCGTGAACCTACTATGAAATAAAAAAAATATATAACACACGATAAATTTTGCAGAATATATTTGATTTATACCAAAACCTTTTCTATGATCAAAACATATTGAACAAACACCATTTGCATAATACTAAATTGACAATATACATACAAAATTTTCATTCTTTCCCATTAACAATTGATCAAAAATTTTCACAACAACCTAATTCTAAACTCATTTCCCCCAAACAACCCTCACTTTGTCACGCCGACCCACAACATCAAAACTCCCCGATAGAACAAAGTCTCATCCGACTTTTATTAATAACTTTCTTAGAACGAAGGCTCAAGATGGCAATTCAAAAACGTACACCGTACACGTAACACGTAATAGGCAGGACACACGGCTTTGTCCGTCATTCTCGATAAATTTTCCGCTGCACAAAGCAGCACGCCGCAGGCTCAAAGGGAATCCGTAATAAGCCTCGTATCCTGGACGGGTCCGTCCGGTCAGGCCTTTCATCAATAATAGAATTGCAGAATTGCTTCGGGTAGTTTCTCTTTATGTCGTGTGACGTGGACGGTTTTCGCAATAACAAAGTGCTTGGGGGTGTGTGTGCGTTATGGCCGCCGAGCGCAATCGTCAACATGCTTCAAAGTGATCGATGTCGAATTGCATTGAAATTTTGATTTAAAACTCACTGTATACAGAGGTGTCCGAAAACGTGTATACATACTTTGAATTGTTATAAATTTGATATTTATTAAGATATGATTAAAGTTAAAACTCCGAATTAAATAAGAGAGATGTAGAATTTGTGTAGTTACTAAAAATTCTTAAATTGATAAGCGTTTTGTATCAGAAATTTTTTAGAAAGTGGAGCGATGAAAATTCAAACAACGCAAATTACATAGTTCGAAATTTGGGTGCATTTTCTTTTGATTTTCGCTTTCAATCGTTAACAGTTGCTATTTTTGGGCTATAGACTTTATTTTCGATAGATTTTCATTAAAACAAATCTATTAGTATGAGAATCATGAAAATTCCAAGATTCTCCTTGGAATTTTGTATGATGCTTTCAATCTGGGTCCAAATTTTTATCATAAAACAAAGAAAAATCATAGGAAGGACAATAGGAAGGTTTCATGTTTTGTCTATAATTAAATTATTTTATTTTTTTATAGTATAACATATGTACTAAAATGCCATTGGGTGCTTACAGAATTAGTTAGTTATAGAATTTTTAAGTCACAAACTGTTCACTGAATAAATGTCTATGAAATTACGCGTCAGTTCGTGGAGCACTGCTGCTTTTCCTTCTTTGGCTTGTAGAGATTTACTCTCTTTTGATGTTATTCACATACTATCTCAAGAATAACTATTTATTTTAAAATTATCTTACGTGTGAATAACAAGTTTCATGTATTTGTTAGAAAATTTATTTTATTTTTTTGTACTTAAACGAGATTTTCATAGTTTCTTTATTTAAAATTAAAGTCTGACTCAAGTCTTGATTTCAGGATAGTTTTGTTAAAAAAATAACAAAAATTGCAAAAGTTACGAATTTTTAAAACACGTATACATTTTATCAAGGCACCTATATAAACGAATTGTATCACAATCATAAAAATAAAACAGCGGAAGGACGCACCATTGCTGAAAATGCAAGAATATCGCTGATTTACGGCAACGATAGATAACTTGTATAATAAGTACGTGTGTGCAATTTCGGCGTTAACGTGCATCGGAGGAAATCAAGCGGAACGCAAACAATTTTCGAAACCGGCCAACCCCCCGAAGGGTGACTCCGCATTGTTCGGGTACGTATTGTATTGTTGCCGTAAAGTACAGAGGCGTACTTTATGTAAAGTGAGGGGTGGTTTTGAAGTTAATGGGGTCGGGTTGTCTTGTGCGGGTTATTGTATTTCATCAAGTATTGCGGAATGATGTGATTCACGTGCGAGTAGCTGTCTAATTTCCTGAGAGATAAAGTCGGTGTTACGAATGAAGATGCCATATATTATATTGTATTTCTTCAACTAGATGTTTTGGATAGAATAGAGTATTAATATGTTGAAATTTTAATTAATTATTAACCATTGAATATGTTGTACGATATAAAACTGCTAAAGAAAATAATTTTATCAATATTTCACGATTGGTAATAGAAATTTTTTTTCAGCGATTTAAAATGTATATAAATGTATGTAAATAATAAAAAATATTGTGTTTCAAACATTTTTGAAAAGTGTTGTTGTTTTTTTTTTCGGGAAATATACTTTTTAAAAAAGTCAATTTTTCTTTAAAAATGTTTTTTTGGTTTTACGGTTTTTTCGACTTTTCGTTATTTTTTCCGGTTTTGATTTAAAATTTAATTTACCTAAAATCTGAAATCCCTAATCTTTATTGATTATAAAAATTGAGAAATGCTATCGCTCATCCAATAGGTATGAATACAAGCTACTGACTTGAGACTTTTTGCTAAAGATTAGTTTGAACATTTGACTTTATACGAATTACCTTCTCACCATCACACGAAAAATAAAATTCAAACTTCCAATAGTTAAAAAAACTTTATTCTACAACCAACTTTAAACGATAACAATATAATTATTAAAAAAAACCAATTCCAAAACTCCACAATGCAAACTCAAACGACTCCATCAACCCCCCTTTCAAACCCTATCCACAGCCCTGCCCCGAAACTCAAAGCGTACGCAGCACAACAAACACACATATGACCATACATATTTATGATCACACGGTCATGGCGGATTTGCACTACATACACAAACACACAGTTCGCAGAATCGCGCGGACATCGGAACGTATGACGTGCTGAGCTGGAAACAAATTAATTGTTTATGTACGGCGCTAGTTCGCCGCGGCCCACCCCGAGGGACGTTTCAATGGTTACATCAAAATATTCATGGGTGTGTGCATTATTGTGCCGAATTTGAATTTCATGGCGATTTTTTTTCATATGCGGAAGTCGGATCGTGTACATGCGAAATGTTCGCTGCAGTACAAGCGCGCGGATTGGTTTCGTGTGTAAATGCATGTTGCTGTTGAATAGTTTATTGCATGTGCTTAATTCGAGTTTTGGTATCGGTGAATCATTTTTGAATGCTTGAAGATTGTATATTCTCATTTTTTTTAATAGTATGCAGTTTATTTGACGTTAACTATAGGACAGGGTTTTTCCGAATAGTAATGGTAGTTTCGTAATTTCATTTCACTGTAATGATAAGAAATTAACTTTTGAGGTATTCAGATATTAAAAGGAATTTTTTATCAAATGGTCTCAGATTTGCAATAGTCAAATCATTGATTACTTATGGTATACAATTTTAAAATATTCCATTTGAATATTTTGAAAGTAATCAAAATTTTTGCGAGCTTGTTAACGAATTTAGTTGAATGATTAAGTATTTCTCATTATGTAGAAATTTGAGGTATTTCGAAGCGTGTTTCGTGCGTACAGGTTAATGCTTTTAAACGATAGTTTTACGAGTTGAAACGTGTCGTTTGCGGCTCTAGTGAAAATTCATGCCATAGAATAATCAGATTGCGTAATAATAACACGAAAATATTCCCAGTACATACTTTGATGAAACATCGACTTTTTCATGAAAATTCCGTTTTAAATCAGAAAAGAATGAGCATTTTCCACGAACTCGGACACGTCCAAAAATATTGAACATACGAACGATTTATGCGAATCCGATATTTATTGCCGTTCCGACATGTTAAAAATAAAATGAATTTTTGACGAAAATATTGTCACGCAATCAAAAAACAATATCCAACCGATAGACTACAGGACCGTATCAAACTCGAATTCGCACCGTATAAAAACGCATTTTTCTCCGAGAAAACCCATTTGGAATCAAAAGGCGTGCACCTTCTCGACGTGATGTGACAAATTCGTCGCTTTCGTAATACGCACACTTTATATACATTTTGCGCATATTATTTGAATGTGCGCTCATACGTTACGGGCTACGTGTTCCCATTTGTCAGTAGTCCATGCGTCGAACAAATATGGAATCACGTTCGCCGTGTCGGCTCTTTCTATGATAATTTGAAACAATAAGTTCAAACTGACATAACCGAAATGCGTAATGAGAAACAAGCGGGTCGATGTGAACGGATCTGTTATCAATGTATGGGAAATTGGTTGAATTTGTAGCTCAAATTGACCATAGCCTTCTGTTTGGTAGTTATGTGATAAAGTGAGATTTTGTGCTACCTTTTTGAAAGATACCTTTACCTACCTACCTACCATACCTACCTTTTTTATACTGGAAATTGATTAATTTAATTAATTTTTCGACAGATTATATCAGGGATGTTTCTTTTCAAACCAAACAATAGAAGCATTCCGTTTGATGATCATAACATATGTATGAGAAAGGATAAAGTAAATCGGAAAATAATTACATAAAAAGATTTAAAAATGGCATAAAATATAATACGATTATTAATTGTGTTATATTTTATGCGTATTGTGTAATTATTTTCCAATTCACTTTCAATATTTTAATAAAATAAAAACAAAAATGAAGACATACCCTTTTGTTGAGTACTTTATCTAGGAATTTGCAACATCATTGGAATTTTTAATGAATTTTAAAAATAATTCTTTACGATTTTTAAATGGAAACAATTTCTTTCTAAATTATTTGAGTTCAAAAATATATAGTAAAATCTGTCAACTACCTATTTTTTATTATAAATTGCTTACCTTCAAATATGTAAGAAAATTTATCTAGGTACTACCTATGTATTTTGTATATTATTCACCCTCAAATATTGGTAGAATTCGGCACGTTCGACAATTCTAAACTATTGTCTTTTCGTTTTATATTATTCGGAAAATCTTTTACATAGTCATGTAGCGTTGCTTTATTTAATTTGCAAACTGTGAACATTCCGTGCGATGGAAACTGTGCTGGCTGTACAACAGTTAGTCTGCCTGTAATTACTTTGCCGCGTCGAGTGCTTTTCGAAAAGTTTCAACAGTTCGCCGTCATAATTGACGAAATCGATTGAATACGTACGCAAATACAATTCGAAGACGAAATTCAATATTTGTTCGATTCATCTACGCGCAATTGTCAAATGCGAAAGAGAACGATTCATTAAAATTGAATCTATATAGATACTATCTAAATTGGATATATGTACACGTACATTAAGATTAGATGTTTATTTAAATTGACAAATAAAATTAATTGATGTGACTTGATTTTAAATTGAAGAAATAAATGTAGTTTTTTCTTATTATGTTTTTTTTCAAGTTGAAAGAATGAGTGTGTGTTGTAGGGTAACCATATTTCCCAGGATTTAAAATGCAACGCTCCGCAAAAAAAGTACCATTTCCATAAACTTCGTTCGATTTGAAAAAATATACCTTAGTAAAATCGAAAAATTATAATATTACAAGCCACAAACCGTGATATGCTCTGATCGATTACCATGCCATCAATCGGGCATTTGCATTTCACTTTCAGCCCCGACGAAACGATCTCTGGCCTTCCTGATGTACTGAACACTTTTTCTGAATTACTTTGTTACACTGAATGCTTTTTTAATTGTCCTGATACACGAAACGCTTTCCTTGCTTACAAAAATTATAAACAATTAATATTATATTAAATAACAAAAGGGTGTAACGTAATAATTTTGAATTTGGCGCCCGACATGTATCGGATCGCCTTGGGTGGTCCCACAACGACGAAGTAAGCCCCGCAACACAACCAAAGGCCATCTACCGGCCGTGTCAGCAAGCGCGCCCGTCTAAAAATAGCCACCGCTGCAAAAAGACACTGCCGCAAAAAGACACTGCCGCAAAAGGACACGTAGCCGCAAAGGGACACGCCGCCGCAAAAGGACAAACCGAGTGGAGGGGGTAAAGGGGTGGAGCGATCCCTTATAAAAGGCGCCTGGCGCTCCTGGCGATCCTGGTGGACATTGGAGCCCTGACAGCCAGGAATCTGCCCCTGGTGTTGGACCCCTTCGAGGACTGCGAGCAACCCGCAGCCGACGGACCCCCAACGACCAGTCAAATGCTATTAATTACGGCGATCACTATTAATAAATAATATCCTCTTGAATGTAATCTGTTACGACAATAAAAGCCGCCTCCAGGCTCGAGAGACCCACCGATTTTTAATTTGAATCACCCTGATTGCACATGAGTCCTGCTCAAACATCTACATACGTAACCCACGCTGGGGTGGTTTGAGAACGACTGCCCTAGCGACACGGTTATAAGGGCAATAAAAACTTTGTTCACAATACGAAAAATCTTTTGAAAAGATCATGATGGACTAAAAACAGCTATTGCACCAAGATTGATAAGAAAAAAAATTGGCGATAAACATATCGTTATTTCATAAAATTATAATTTATGTTACAATAGCAATATTTTTCTTAATTGGTCACAATTTTTTTAAATTTAACAATCAACAACTCAATGATCAATCAATCAACTCTCATCTCAATACTATTTATTTTCCACAAACCGGAGTACCCGCAGATACGCGTTTTGTTACACATACAATATCACACATACACATTACAATTGAACAAAATTTTCTCAACGAAAAGTACAAAATCAAACAAAAAAATCTAAAAACGAAATCTTAACGAATAAACACCCACACGAGACCATCAGATAAGTCCGCCCAGACCGACGCCAGACCAGACGCACAACAAAACACGAACGGAATCCCGCCGAGCGAAAACACACCTAAATCTCGATTAATCCGAAATATACAGTTCCCGGTTTGATAATTAAAACGGCGATGCCTTGAAGTCGAACACGGAAAAGCGTACAATCCGGCAACGGAACGTACGCAAACAATACAAAGGGCCGCGCTCCGATGTCGAATAAATAAGTTTCGGCGCGATGGCGTGCCTACAATGGATTACGAGCAGGGCCCTGTAGGGCTTAACAAAGTGTGCTGAAATTCATTTATTTCCGACGAAAGTGAGAGACGTGGACGAAATCTGCCCGTGAAATCCGGCAAAGTCGCATTATTTATAATTTCGCGCGACAATGGGTACCCAAAGTGACTTGGCGCGGAATAGTTAATGCTGTTCACACGGGCGCTCGGGTGTATCAATTTGGGGATTGTTTGTTTATAAAATAGAGTGATTTTGATGCGGAAGAGTTAACAAATGTTCTGTGTGTGTGTACGAGGATGGTTTGTATGTGGATGGTTTTTGTGTTAGGATGTGTGTTGAAAGATGAAACTTTTCTGATCCTATCGGAAGTTTGCGCGAATTTTTTCTTTATGTGTCTATTTGGTGATAAGGGAGACGTAACTTTCGATCGGATAGATACTAAAAACTGACCCTTGTTAAATGGTCTAAGATAGTTTATTCAAATATTGATCGTTGCTAATACTGCTTAACTTTGGAGATCGGTTGAAACTGATGCGTTTCATTCGCATTAAATATTATCTTCATTATAAGATTATATCGTATTATAATTTGAATACAAAAATATGAAAATATATTTTTTTAATACCCAATCCTTTTTTTATATGGGAGATACGTTTCAGAAACTACCGTTAGAAAAAAGGATGGTGACCATATAAAATCGGTATATTTGGATAAAACATCCATCCAAATGTATTTTATAAAAAATGTGTAATGTGAAAAAATTTTGTTAGTAAAATCATCAAAAAACATCGAAATTTTTTATTTAATAACTATAATTACATAAATATAATTTTAATAGTATACTGGCCTGCACCAAATTTTACTATTGTGGCAAAATAATACATTTTTTATGCCATGTTAAAGTAAAAAAAAACCATATAAAAAGAAGATTAGATTGGTATTTAAATTTCAATACTATGAATTAAAATGAGACAAGAAGTAAATTTTCCTAATTATTGAACGAACGTTTTTGCGTGATAAGTGAGCATTTGTATGTTTGATTATTTAAATACCTTCGTATAATTATACAGTTGTATATCGTAAATTATCGAGCTTCAACAAAGTTTATCGCTTGGCTGAAAATCGAGGTCTGAGCTTTTCGGTGCTGATGCGAATCAAACGAAAGTTCAGAACTCGCATCGTTGCATTGCAAGCTATATACGAATTTATAAGATTGATGTTTTGTATGAAAAATTAGGTGATTTTTGACACGCACGCTTTTGATTGATGTTATTTGTTTTATGAAAAGAGGCGTAGATTGCAAAATCAATTGGGTTTGGTTGAAAATGAAATTATTTGGAACACGAAATGTGTGTTTAAATCAACGAGCGTTTATTGAGTTAAATGGTTGTTAAATAATTTTTGACCGAATGTACGATAAATTGAATGAAAGTTCAGTAAAAATTTTTAAGTGTTTATAATTTAAATAAGTGAAATTTTGTGACAACTTAAAAGAAAATTTATTTCTCCATCTTTAAACGTTTTCTAGAAGGTCACACTCACAATATGAAAGCGGATAAATTCAGTTTAAAAAAGTTACTTAGAATATTTATTTAAAACCAATTTACACAAAGGATTGTCAGAACCAGAATTTTCCATTAAAATAATTTTCATTGTTTTCCAACGAATTTATAATTCTAAAGAGTAGCTAATTAAGGAAAAATATGTCGCAACATATGTCTGTATTAAATTTTTGCTAAAAGCCAAGATTTATAATTAAATTAGCATATGAAAACAGTTTATTCCACACAAGAAATGTTTCCACTCTAATTTCTCACATGTGAAATTAATTTAGTACCCGAGCCCCGAAAAATTTTTCACCCGAACGAAAACACGACTTCACAACAACCTTTTTCTACAAAAACATGATTTATTAACATCGAACGAATCGAAACTAGACTACGATAACAAAATTGATTCCATATATCGCATCAAAATCAAACCACCAGCCAAATCGACAGAATTTCATCGAAGTTAGGTAAATTAGGCCGTCAATCAACCCGCACAAGATAGATACGCGAACGTACGTTCACTACGTGATACGGTCTGCTCTTCGGGCCGGAAAATTCCCCACAAATGATATCCGAGGATGGATTTTATTATTTTTCCCGCTTTTTTTGGACCCTTTGCCCACCGGGACGTGGCTCCATAGCGCGGGACTCTATGCCATGGGTGGCGGATCACAAAGTGATACCATCAATCATTCTTTTATCCGCCTTTATCAATCTTGGATATAATTCGCATTGTCCGGTCTCGTCTCTCCTTTACGATCCTATCGAAGGTCCTTTGTGTTTTCAGCAAGACATTATCGTCTCGGTAGCCTTTGCTTGAGCATTTCTGTCTGCTTTCAGTCACTGCTGCGTACAGTGTAAATAATCTTTTTAATTAATCGGAAGTTGGTGGTTTTTTTTTATAAAAGAATGAGACATTTGTTCAATATATGCTAGAAGAAAACCTTTATTATTTCATAACAATTACACGCAATCCTCTTTTTACACGGGGGATACGTTCCAGAGACTACGGTGTAAAAAATTTATGGTGGCCATATAAAAATCACAGATAGGTTTCATCAGTATATTTAGATAGGACTTACATCCATTTGGATGTAAGTCCTATCTAAATATACTGATTGTACTTCATAAAAAATGTGACAAAATTTCGCCATGTAAGATAGTCAAAATACATCGTTTTTTTTATTTAATAACTATAATCACATGCATATAATTAGAACAGTATTCTGGCCTGCATCGAATCTTACCAATATGGCATAATGATACTTTTTTTTTACATCGTGTTAAAGTGAAAAATAATCGGTTCTTCTTCCTTGAACCGTGTAAAAAGAGGATTGGGACTATGATTAGGTTCATAAGATCTATTCGAACAATATGCACCATTAACCCTTTTTACTCAGAAAATTCTACCAAGCTATTATCGTATTTAACGAAAAACTAACCATTGTCATAAATAACAGACTTCTATGGAAATAGCAAATGAAAATTATCAACCTCACATAAAACACAAAACCGAGTGCGTTCCGCATCAGATCCTGAGGTGTAGTATTTCTCGTGAACGATGTGCATTGCAGTATGCAACATTAGCATATATTATACATAAGTATATATTATATATATTTTTGCTGTGCAATTCAATTTTATTTATTGCGAAAGCATTTCGTGCTAGAAGTCCATGGGGAGCCGTAGAGTGGCTTTCGCGATGCACGTATGTCGCTGCAATTGCAAAGTCATTTCCAACCGAGGCTTTGAATTGCACGTTCCCAATTGAATTTATTAAAAATATTTTTAAGCGTGCACGTCGGATTTATTGTGGCGACCCAATTCCGCACAGTACGTAGATTGATTAAAAAAATGTTACGATGTGTTTGTATAGGTTTGTAATTGGCGTATACTCTGCGGAATTTCGCCAACAAAATTGATGTGAAATATCAATGCGGAAATCGAGAAATGCACTTTGAAGTTTTATTTAATAGAATCCTTCCAATTATGCGAGTAAAAATATTTATTGATGGAATTTACTCTACATGGTACAACAATCAATTTAAATCGATTATATAAAAACAGATTTTATTTTTTATCAATTCAATCAAACGTAAATTGGATATTAAATTTATACAATCAATTTGATTCAATAATACTGAATGTATTGAAAAATATTAATTTCATATTGCCGAGAAATTGAGTTTATGGCTAGACCCCGACTCTAGGGACACGATATACCTACACCTAAAACATAATTATTAAGTCTGAACCATATCTTGCCCGATAATGCAATTTTATTTGCACTTTAGTGTAGCAAATGTACTACAACACCTCATATACACCAACTACATACATATATCCACAAAGTTTATACGGAGATGTATGGTGTGAGTATTTTGCTCACAATGGTGTTCGCGCGGTATTATTGGCAATCAGTTGCATCCTCCACCCGAAGGCTGTATAATGGTTCAACAGATTGACTTTAATTGCTCCATTAGAGAACGATTTTTTCCACCCATTACTCGTTTTTTTTCCACCATTGCCGTTCCTCGTATAATTCTCGACGTGGTTTATTTACAATGGCGCCTTGGTTAGGATCGACGTTTTTTTTCACCATTTTTATTGTTAAAATATAAATATAAAGCAAAAAATGTTAAAATAATGATATACAAAGTTGTTTTATATTTATGAATTGCATTAAAAAAACTATGTAAATCGGTTTATTACGTTATATCGTGTATATATTGTTCAATTATTTTTTATTCGGTTGAATTGTTCGAATTTAAATTAGCGAACACTGGATGAATTTACTAGAAAATTTCTGTTTTATGAATGCATAGCAAGCATCACTATCAATTAATGCATTCATCAGTCGTTGAACCTGCGAATTCATCGAATACGCTCCACCGAACATTTCGCGAACGGATATAATTAATTCGACACAATTAAAATTTGAATTCCGCACGTTGATTTAAATTTTATCGCATATTACACGGAGTGTTCGTGAACTGCGGCAATTTGAACCGATCTAATATAATATTTTGATATCGGTTAAATTGCGTGATTTTAATATCGCAAGAAAACGACGTTGTTAATTCCAATAGTTATATTGAAGAATTGAATCATTTTATTCATTAAATGCTTCACATAAACTATCGATATCTTTGAATATTATTACTAGAATTATTTCATTAATATAGTACATTTTTAAATAAACCATTTTGGACAAAAATGCAGACCGAGTTTTCAGATTAATAAAACGTCGAAGCACTCTCGAAAGTTTTCGCCGTCGAAACGGAACCGGAATCGTCTGAGTGAAGAACAAACATCGGATGTGTGCGGAATTGAAACTCTTTACAGCGAAGATGAGATACTTCCTGTATATTGACAATGACGTCTAGGATCCAACTTTGGCACCGAGTTTGGCAAACAGCTAAGAGAGGTCGTTGCAAAGAATGCGTTTTTAGCGTTATAAATTTTGAAAGTTTCAAGTCTGTCCGTTTTCCGGCCTCGCATTGTTCGGTTGCCGATAGTTAATGTTGTTGGGAAAGTTTGTGGTGGGTTCTGTCCGGTGATTTGGTCAAGGATGTGTTGGTCGAGATGAAAGTTGGTGACAATGGTTTCAGAAAAATACGTAAAAACATTTTACAATTGTAATTATTCAGCTAATCTGGATTGTGTCAATAGACATGTCTTTTGTACCAACATCAGTGCTTCTAACAAGACAAACATTGGGGCAAAATGTAAAAGGAAACCGCAGCAGTGCATTCGCATACAGGTATGTATTTGAGGATCAGAGTGCCTAAAGCATGTGGTGAGCAACTTGTGGTTTTGAATGTGTAATGGTCTGTTAATGTATGCGAGGCTTTAAATAGTGGAAAATTCGAATGATTCAATTAATATGTTTTATTCATGAGTGAGTACTAATTTTAACATAAAATATAATATTAACAATGTATGTATATATTTTTTCATAGCAATTTCGATAAACAAACTCATAAAGTTAAATACTTTTGATCTGATGCACGTCAATTTTCCATCATTCAATAACAGAGACAAATCACACATTTTTTTCTTTCATCACACAAATCTATGATCCATTTAAATCGTTCAATCACAATCTAAACACTAACACATTTTCAAGACAAGACCAAAACTGAAAAAGACGCTCCACGACCCAGACGTTGCAGATCGCTATACACACAAAGAACGTGGTGTTGGAAAAGAGCAGCCAGTCTGGATCCCGTTTGCCTCGGGTAAATATATGTATAATGAAAAGTGGAAGCCTTCTCGGCAGTCGGAGCCTTTGTATACTGCATGGCTGTAATTTCTTTAAAACGCCATTTACCAACGTTTCCCATGGGCGGTGCAAAAGGTGGCGACAGATGCTTTCTCTCTCATGGGTGTTAGTCGATTTCAACTGGTGAAGAATGAATTTCTTATTATTTTTAATATAGATTTGATGCAGAATATATTTTTTGAATATCTGATACTAGTCTTTCATAGTGTTTTTACTAATATGTAAGAAAGAAGATCATTTTAGTTTTAATTAATATGGTTGAATAAAAACGTATGGAAAATTTTTGATCTTCATTAAAATAATTTTTGTATTTTAAATGAATAATATTTTAACACGGATAGTTACAGAACAATAATCGAATTTGAAATAATTTGATCATAAAATTCCAAAATTTTAAATGGAAATGTTCCAATTAAAATTGGTACGTCAATTTAAATATTCTCAGAAACTTACACAAAATTTAATCCAATCAAAAAGAGACATTTCATCTACATTAATTAAAATAAATGTTTTCAATGAAAAAATAATTCTAAAAACCACACTAGCGAACGAAACGATTCAAAAACACCATCACCAAACACTCATATCTATTTTCGATAATTTCACGAAGGACATTATCAGCAACAACCCGACTTTCACACACACATTTATTTTTTTATATATATATTTTTTGTGTCGTAAATAGCCGCCGTTTCCTAGAGGGGCCACCTTTATCGGACGCTATTCGTTATTTGCGCACGTTTTGGCGCGACGTTCTGCGACGATTAGGCGTCAAAATAAAATCGCACAACGACGCATGCCAGTGACAATGCTAAACAATAAACCAACCACTCGTTTTCTTTGCAATGATATTTCAGACGTTTTCAGCGGAGACGGGAAATTCGCATAGGGGGGTCGAGGATGGGGTGGAAATGTGGGAAAATTAACGACGATTCTGGCTTGTTTGGTTCGATTAGATGTAAATTGTTTTTTTTTTAATATTATTTGCTTATTTTATAGTTTTTCATGTGTCAAATGAATATTTTGAATTAAAGATGATGATTGTTTTTTATAGATATGATGAATTGGTTCAAAAAAATGTAAGACGTTAAAAATGCACGAAATGATCTATATGTTTGCTTGTTATCGATCTTAGCAATCAATTTAAAGTAAAACTCTTTTATTTTGCATATGGAAAATATCTTTATGATTGTATCAAGGATATTTATACTGAAAATAGTATGATTTTTTCAAAAAAACAATAAAAAGAAGGGCTCAACCGGGATTTGAACCCGGGACCTCTCGCACCCAAAGCGAGAATCATACCCCTAGACCATTGAGCCGATTGATTTATCATTGTAATCAAATTGTGACATGATAAAAATTTAACGAAGCCTCTTTTACCAAAAGAAGATAAATTACTATGAAAATATTCGATATTAAAAAAAAAGGTTAATTCCACTCGTTTATTCTGCAAATTTTCTGTAATGAGTGTACGATTATTAAATTGCTAAAAATACCAAGTATTTCATTTGAATTTAAATGAAACAATGGATCATTTAAAGTGACATATTTATTGGGTTTTAAATCAATGTCCTCGTTTTGTCGACGCTGACGTTTTTACCTGACGCAATGCATTTTGCACCTGTGACAACTAGTTGACAACGCAACAAACAATTTACGACAATTCCGTTCGTTCACAATAAAACGGTATTGCTGAGTTAAAAAAAACTATTTTATTTGAAAAACGTCAATAAAATAACTGAATTGAAAAAAAGTCGAACAAAATAGGAATTTCAATTGAATGGAATTTAAAGTGAATGAAACGATTTCACTCGTCCGTTACGAAACATATAATACTTTCACTTTGTATTCTACATACTGTTTCTTGCAAATATGCGATTTTTATACACAGTTTTTGCATATTAAATTCAACGTTTTAAACTTCAAATTCAACGTTTTACAATTCAAATTAGACATTTTATACATCAAACCAACAAGAATTCATAGTAATAATAATACTTTTAGTCCTAATAATACATTTCTATAGTTCAATTTGAAGTGTATAACGTTGAATTTGATTTGTAAAAACTGTTATAATATATTATGATATATTCTTTAAATTTAAAAATTATAAAAATTTTGATTTTTTTCAATTTAACAATTTGTAAGTGATAAATAAAACGGTTATAGGATTGATATGAACGATGGTCTTACAAGGGGAGGCTCTCAGGTAGGAATTGAATTTTTTAATAATTTTTTTTTTCAATAAATTACCTTTATTGTATCGATATGGTAAAGTATAAAAGCGCGCTGTCAAGTCAAATTAATTATAAACGGCATTTTAAGATAATATAACGGCAGTTAGATAATTTATAAGAATAAGAGAAAGTATGATTAAATATCTTGAAAATTATTTAAAAAAAAAAAATAATACATATACAAAAAACCGACAACTTCCCATCCGATATTTACGTCAAACCCCCCACCCCATCCGACACAGCGTATTTATTTTGGCGCGAGTTTGTTTTCGTATCGGCCCCCGGTTTTAAATCAGGCCCAAGAGCCCCTTAACGGCGGACGAAATCGAACATAAAACCCGAAATAAATAAATAGAAAGGGCGCGCTCCGTTTTCAATACACGCGGCGCGCAACTTTCGCCCTTTTATTACCACCCGCCACTTTCTCCGGGGCGTCGCGCGGCCGTACATCACCGCGCGGATAATCTCGGCCCGCCCCTGGATCTTTGCGGCCGTCGGGATTAGGGGTGCGGGGATTTCGGGATCAGCTGTTCGGTATTTAGCGGTTATCGTGTTTGGCGATTTTCGATTGAATTTTGGACGGGGGTGAGGGGCGGGTGCGGGTCGGTCGGTGATGGAAGGGGTCGGGTGATGATAGTTGGGTGTGTTGTGGGGATGTCGTTACCGATAAATTACCCGAGTTACAGTTGGGTAATTGTATATATTTTTTTTGCTTTTCGAATATTTTCTGAATATTTTTGAAGTATATGGTTTTTTTATTTTAAATTTTTTTTTTTTGGGAAAGTATTTTTGGTTTTATGGTTTTTCGTTCATCATTATTGTCAACCGGTTTTGTGCCCACTATTTTTTTCAAAATTTACCGGTAATTAGATTTTTTTTGGCGGATTATCGGTAAATTATATTTTAATATCGGTAATAAATTTTTTATGTTCATTAATAATACGGTCGATATTAATTGAATCTAAATTTTTTATCGAATATATATATTTTATTTATTTAATTTAAAAATAAAATCGTTTTCAATAACATATTAATAAATTTAAATATTATAGTGAAGTTTAATTGAAAATGTTAATTTTTAATTAAGAATAATATTATATGGATTTTAGCCGTCTTTTTGGTATTTTAATGGCATTTAAATGGTTAGGTCGAATGTGAAGGTTTCGAATGTAGGGTTATAGTGCATTTACCCTAAATTTGTACTGAGTGTGCAAATCGTAATTTGAGTAGTATTTCTCAAATTTAGGTCAATGATCGTATGGGTAATATGGTGACTATCTTAGAATATTATCTTTAAAATATAATCTTTATTGAACCAAACATAACATCCATCATAATTTTTTTTGATATCCACTTACTGATTACACGACAAATCATTTAACTCTAGCAATAAAATATTAACTAATACACTCAATAGAAATACATTTTTCGACCTTTTTCATTAAAAATTTCAATAAATTTTTTACTTCAATTTAAAAATACTAACAAAATTTTCAATTTGAATTCCCATAATAATTTTAAACGCTTAAAAAATATCCCATTTCGTTCCAGCAACACCATGGTCACCCTATAACAAACGTGGAGTGCGCCTTCTGCAAACTACGGCCCGTTAGATAAGCCGCGCTGTGTTTTGTTTGCGATCGTTTCACAATATAATGCGTTTACGGATGCGTATATCGTTGGTATAATGCAAACTGCGCCTTTCCCAAATTACCGCTCCTCTGTATTCAAATTCGGTTTTGATCTCTGCCTACAGATAATGGATCATGTAAATAAGATTAGAAATAAAATTACCCGCGATGCGAATAGAAATAGAATTTCCGGATGCAAAACGCTATCTGAGTTCTCGATCGGTTTCCGTATATGATAGTGAATGTTATTGTGGATGTATAATAATATTATAATCAAATTTTATTCGTATGAAATATATATCGAATTAGCAAGAAAAGTCAATTAAAATCATGAAAAATATATTCGTTCAAACTCTTTAACTACCAATTATAGTATTTTCGAAAACAAGCGTATCGAATTCGAAACGAGCGCATTCGTTATTTTCGCTCAACTATCGAGAAATTAATTCAAGTTTTATTTCTATTTAAAAAAAACCATTTTTTTGTATATACATACATATTTGATTTATTGCGCTTGAGATTAAAGTCGAGCGCTAATACGTATGTAAATCGCATAACGCGTTTAAGGGCCAAACGCGAACGAAACAAAACCGAATTTCCTGCATTCGTTCGCGCTTTCCAATTCAAAAACACACACACTATTCGAAATACGCACATTCCTCAAATACAGATGTTTAAAAAAATATATTGAGTTTAATAATTTTCAATCATAAGTATTAAAAAAAATGATTTTAATTAATGAACACCGAAAAATCTACATATAATTTAGTCAATTTTGAAATCCATAGTTTTGCCTATTCAAAGGCTCGCGTCGCTTGTAATTTCGAACTTTCAACACAGGCTGTATTCGGGAATACATCGGGATATGTATTAGCGTTGGCGTGTCAATTGCAAATGATAAATGAGCGATTTGCATGCGAAATGCTCGGTTCGAATCCGAGATTACTAGCGAAAGCGATAAGCGCGAGCGACGCGTTTAATGATCAAATAATAAGTGCCGCCCGAGCCGAATGCAAATTGCAACGCATTAATATTTATACGTCTCCCTCTCGTTGTGTGTATGTCTGCATTTCGTCTATTGTTAGGGAATTTCGTCGGGAAAACGTCGGGTAATGTATCGGAAAAATCGTGGAGTTTGATGAAAAAAATGGATAGAAAAAAATTGATTTTTCGGTTGATGGGTTTGAACGAAGGTTTCTTTATCAAACTGAGAAATTCAATATGTAAAATGAATCGATAAAAACTGATAGTAAAAAATATATGAAAATTTTTCTTGTCGCATAGCTATATATAATATTTTATTTGAGTCAGGAATGGTTAGTGTAATCTCAAGTGTCATAAATAAAGTTGACGGCATCGCAAATTGATTACTTAAAGATACGCTATGTTGTAATAGTATTATACAATATATTTTATTCACTCAAAATAAGTATTATTATATTATCGTCTTCACGCGTGAACATTGAGTTGATTGTAAAATAAGGCTTATCTAATATCAATGAAAATTTGGATATTTTTTCTGTAAAGATATAAAATAAGGGTTATAAATCCATAAATCTTATATTCAATATTGAATCCGTTCTTTACAAAATATATCATTTTGAAAAGAATGAGCTTCAACGATTAGTTTAGAATCAGAAATTAATATATATAAAATATTTTAGGATAAAAAAATACCAAATTTATTCCACAATATTATACATCAATAATCACAAAAGAGAGCATCTTCAAATAAAAAAAAGTATTAAACATCACTCCAGCAATCAATTACATTTTAATTCATCTATTAATTCGACAATTAATACGATTTGAATTTTTCATTCAAAAGAACCTTGATTTATTCGGTCGGCCGTCTTGATACGCTCCGAAATGATTTATTAAAGTGTATCCGGCCTTCAGTTTCATTTGAAGTCGAAAAATTCGCGTCAGAACGGACGCCGAAGCCGAATACGCTTTAATCATTTATTAATTAATGCGAAAAGGGTTAAAGCATTCGAATAATTCGCAATTACGGCGAATTGTTTGGGCCTTTGCGGAAAAAGGGCGCGCGTACATCGCGAGACATTCGCGGCATAAATTTTTAAGATATTAATAATGGTCCTTGGGAAAATGGAACGAAATTAAATTAAATTTGATCGCGATGTTCCCGAAGAGATTTCCGCGGGCCGTGGAAAACCCTTTGAGTTCGAAACATCCGAGGGATTCGGTCCCTTTCAAATATTTCGAAATTTGGATAGTAGCCGTTTTGCGGGAAATGAATTACATTGTTAACGGAAAAAAAGTGAAATTGTGCAGAATGAATTTCGAATGATATTCAAAAGGTTCGCTAATGAAGGAGTACGTTGATATTTTAAGAATATATTTTATTATTAATACTCAATTTGTATCAAACTATTAAGTTAATATAGCCAACTATTGAATCATTCTGTAGTTGGATATGTAAACTAATTATTTTTTTTTATCTTGAAACAAAATAAACATTAATTTTGTTCTGGTATTCGATATTTATGAAAACTCAAGTGATATTTTAATATATTATATATTATTATATTTTCACCAATTCATACCGATCAAAAGCTATATTCATTCAATTTAAATTATCAAAAACAAACTTTAGACGACTACCGTCAAAATTTTCTAAAAATAAACCTCAAAAACGACAAAGCAACAAACAATCAAAAGCGAAAAACACTTTCTGCAATCAATACGAAAATTCACGAGATAAAGTCATCAAGGGTTTCGTTGACTGTTGCCGACCTATCGAGTGCTCGCGATTCATAATTAATTTACCCTTGAACTTTAGGGGCTTTATAAATAATTGTGTACGGCCACGTATATTTATAATGAAATGAACGTATAAAACCCGACTTCGGGGCGGTATTTATACATTCGCTGTAGGTATTCTATACACTTACTGAAGGGGGCAAATGTACTCGTACAATTTTACGACTCGAACGGACGGAGCCGTCGTCTGTTGCCAACTCGAATAAAATAATATATTAAAATGTTGTCGGCAAAATTGGACGGGATACTTTCGAGATGTGATTATAAGTTATGTAATGAACGAACGTATAGTTCTTTCTCGTTAGTGCAATTTACGTTCCATGAGGATTATCGATTCAAATTTTAAGTCGAATTAATTATGTTTTGTACGAATTGTTCAAAAATGAGTTAATATTAAAATATTAATCATAATAGTTTGAATAAAGCTTTTCGGATGATTGATTGTGGCTTAGAAAAAGTTTAGAATGATTGATAATGTGTACGTTTTTTAAAAATTTCGTAAGTATTATATATTTAAAAATAAATCAAATTTTTAGTAGCTGGAGAAAATGAATAAGCTGAAAAATTACGATTTTTTTCAGCGTTATTTAAAAACTACACAGTTTCAGATATTCAAAATAAAGTCACTGGAAATCTCGACGTTATAAAACGAAGCGAAAAAAATATATAAAACAAAAACATCTAATTTATCATATTCCAAAAATGTCTAGTTATACCTAGGCTTACTCGAGCTAAAAAAAAATACATCTGCGAGAGCGAATCCAGCACTTTCATCACATTTAATTCTTTTTATACAAAAAGGTAGAATATTAAGAGAGTAAGTAGACAAGCGAAGTAATGACGGAAAGAAAAACGGTTTAGTTAGAGCGACAATGTTTATCCTCATCCGGCAGTCTTTTTGCACATAATCCGTCTATTTACTTTAATAATTCAAGAAAGCATACTTCCGACGTCTCTCGCATACTCTTTCTGGATATTTTATGCGTTTTCCTTTGAATATACACGAGCACATCTTTATTATATATAATAAAAAATGTACACAAATGAATAATATAGGTCGGGCCGCGTAATGGGACGCACACGGACGAGTGGAAAAGTTAAAGGAATTCCCGTTATACGCACAACACTTATAAAATACTGATTTATGGTGGATATCTCTCCTTTGCAGGGGGCAAGTGTATTTTTCACAATACACTTTTTTTTCGTACGCGTTATCTGCCGCGTTTTCTTCCGTTGTCGGAGAGACTATATTTCCGAAGCTGTCTCTTTTTTTGTGTTGTAATTTTTTTCACAGTCTGTCAATTCGAATCCGTTTCTGGGTGGATGTTTCGAATTAAGAATTTCGTTTAATATTGTGTTTGTGTGTTTTTGTTTGGGAGTCGTGTATGCGTGTAATGTTTGGTTTTTTTTTCGTTTCGTCGTTTTCAGGTCATTTAAAGAAATCCTGAGCTTTATTAAAAAAAGGTAATTTTGCGAAAAATTCGTTTTACAATGAACATGTATGCAGATTATTTCGGGCGAATGAATCACTTTATATATAGGTATTATAAATAAACGAGCTTTTTTTTTTAATAAACAACGCGAATTGCTTTTTTTCGTATTTTATTAAACGTTTTATAAAGTTTCAAGATGAAGATTTTTAAAATTTTATTCCATTACACAAATATCAACATTTATAGAGTGAAATACAAATATTTTGATTGGAAAATTTGAAATATTTTTAAAATAAACAGTTCAGCAATTTTTTCTCGGTATGAAAAAACACAAATTTCAATTTCACATTGAATTTAATTTGACATAAATTCCTTTCAATTCTACACAAAATTTATTAACACGAAAATTCGAATTGATTTTCCACACTCGATTGGTCAAAATCCATAAGACATTCATTTTTTGACTCGACATTCTCAATGATTGAATCTGTTCAACAAAATGTCTGCACGACATACGAATAAATCTCTTACAATAAATTCCTAGTAAAACTTTCGACATGTTCTATCGAGCATGAATCCCAACAATCCCAACATCAATAATTTTTCATATGAGAAACCCGACGTTTTAAAACCGCAAAGTAATCACACACGTCACCGGTGTCATCCTTCACGAGCGAATCAATATGATATTTTTGAACTCAGCACAGATCGTTCAATTCTCGAGAATATTGCAATGATTCTTCAATATTTGAGCGCGGCGCCGCGTGCGAATTTTCCCGCGAAAGTTTTTCCCGAGTTCAATTTCGAGCTCCGACGCGGCGAAAAATCAACATCCTTTAACACGTACGTACACAAACATCCACTCGCACACGTACCGTGAAATTCGCACACAGCCGAAGATCGAATATCTGGTAATATTCGCACCGAAGAAGAAAAAAAGACGACCGACCCTCGAGACGGGGAGAGAAAAAAAGGAAAATAAATTAGGCCGTAGCGATGATACGCGCGCGCTTATATGCAAAGTTTTTCGCGAATTTTCTGCGGCGGTATTGCGCGGCGGCTGATAAAATTTTCCCTTTGTAAAGAATGAGCTTATTTCCACGAATATGTTCGGCGAGTCTAATGGAAAAACGGGGGCTCTTTAACAATCGAGTTTTCGAGTCGCCCCTATTCTGGCACGTGCCCGAAAAACTATTTAGTATGTACGTGGTTCGTTCCGAAAGTGCTTATCGTTATAATTTGTCTTACGTAATATTCGGATGGTTGAAAAAATGTATATTTTAAATCCTTTATTCTTTTTGAAACATATTGGTTATTTCGACCTTCAATTCAGATAGCTCTATTGAATATTTTTTTTTACTGGAATGATTACTTATTGAAATTCTCAGAAGAGTAATAGATTATAGAGCAAATAAAATAAAAAAAATCTCATTTTATGGGAATTACTGGAGCTATTCTATAATATAATACATATGAGAACCTAGTATTTACATGAATCTTAATATAACATACATCTTACTATCATTACACTTTCTATTCACATATTCTTTCCCATTTTTAAGGATCATATTATCAAAATACAATAGTGATGATAATACAAATGCAATAGTCTGTCGTGATTCAAAAATTCTTTCTATTAAGAAAATTTTTTTCGAGAAAATATAACTGAATAATATTTTTTTTTCATATAAAATTGTTCCAAATTAATCACATTTGATTGCGTCAAATTGACACATAGCTCAAGTCATCAATAAAAACCGATATTTTCTAAATTCTAGACCTTCAACACAAACTATATATTTACAATCATAATAACACCCATCATCCAACCAAACGACGACGCAATTCCCATCACCCTTTTATTAAAACGACCTCAAACATCAAACCGCCCAAAAAAAAAAAACCACAGAAAACTCAAGACATTTTCCTCCCAAGAACTACCAGAGCGACCCACATACGCACTGGCGCACTCGTTCTACGTACTCGCACACACGACCAGTACTTGCCCGCTAATAGAAAACGCTAGTTATACTATTTTGTCGTTTAAGTAGCCTTTTGTGGAGTGCTTTTAGCATGATGCCGCGAATACGTCCGCCTTTACGATTGTAACTCACGTTAGTTTGTGCGACTTTTCTCTCGCATCCACGTACGATGTACAAGCACACACAGCGAGGCTTTTGCGCATTTTTCCGACCTATGCTCGGTTCATGTTTGCGAACAATTTAGGGCTGGTTGTGTGCTACGCTTTTTCATTTTCATATTTTTTTTTTCGCCCGGTTTCTCGATGATGTTGATGGGTACGAGTGCGGTTTTTTCCCGTCGCGTATGAATGTACGTAATAATTTTTTATTGTCATCCGTCTATTACTGCGATGAAAAGGGAATAGTGTGCCAGTGTGCTGTTTGACGTCGTCGTTATTGAGAGTGTGTGGAAGGATTGTGCGGGATTCGGAAGGAAATTTCTTATGATACCAAGAAAATATAAGATAAACTAATATTTTCTGGAAAAATATTATATGTTGAAAAGTTTGTACTACGATTATTAATTTGATACAATAAAATGATTAATCAAATTATATTATGATAAAACAAGCAAATTTTCGAATATGATATTCTACATATCGGTTTACAATGGTTATTGAAGCTAAACGAGATTGAACAGATTCTATAATAATGGGAAATCGAAATGTATAATATACCATTAATTTGAGACTAACAGTTTACAAACAGTTACCAACCATTTAGTACCAACAGTTTATGTACCATATTTTTTAAAAGTTAACTTATTTTCTAAAAAAAAAAAAAACAAAACACATCAGAAAGCTCTTGTCTTTTTGTCCTTCAATAAACAAAAGAAAGGCTTCATATTACAATACGAACTAATGAAACCAAACGACGCCACCGCACGAAAAATTCACATTATTGATTTACCAAAAAGCCTGATAATACGAATACGCCGAGAACAACAGCCTCATAGAGCAATTAATCATAAACACAATTATCTAAGCAAGGCCACACAACACAAGACAACGCGCACATTTACTAGAAAACGAGATACGAAGACAAACTCCGCGACCCGTATCCGACGCACTAAATTTTCATTACGAATCCGGAAATGCGTACGGCTCAGCCAGTTTTAATTGGCGGAGCGGGTTGGGTTAGAAACCGCCCAACCACCCACCTGATAATCCGCCGGTTCTCAAACTGTATTGGTTAGTCGTTTAGTATTGATGAGTGAGTGGTTTCGATTATTTTAGTGTTTGTTTTATGTTTTGAATCTTGGAAGGATTGATTGATTTTTTAGGGTTGATTTATGTATTTTTTTATAGTGATTTTTTAATATGTATAAATTAAATTTTTGATTATGTTCAATATGTGATATTGTAATTCTTTGAAAATATTTATTTTTTTAGATTTTTTAGCTTGGAAAGTTTACATAATTATAATATTTTTCGTCTTATTCAGTATGTAATTAATATTGTTCATTCGTATGAAAATATTGAATCAGTTATCTTTTATACTAATTTAAATCGTTCTTTCATTATATTATAATTGAATTTTGTCACAAATAATCAAATTTACGTTTTCCTGTTAATTAATATACTCAAATCAAAAGATTTGAGTATAAATAATTCGACAAATTCATTAATTTATTTTAATGAGTTCTAAAATAATAGATTGGAAATACAATACATTATAAATTTATAGCAAAATAATAAGTCTTACTTATAAAGTTATGTTTCAAATTAAATTAATTTAATTTAAACTAAAACGTGAGAATTAAACTCCACTGTGTACGTAAGCATAAGGCATAAACGTATACGTTTATAGATTTTCATTCACTCCACAGTTTATCCTAGTACATTTCCGCTTATACTCATCATGGAGCTTCACTATCCTCGAAACTTTTAAGAACTATCAAAGAAAAACTCTATCAGGGAAATTTTAGTAGGGAAACCTACTAACATTTTAACACTAATTCCAAAAAACAACTCAATCACTTTTCCCTACTAAAATTTCCTTACTCATCCCAACAATTCCATATAAAAAAAAGCTACCCAAACCTTCTTAAAAACTTCCAACTTTTCGCTCATTCTAATTGAGAACCTCAGCCTGCAACCATCCACGATCCACCCGCAAACTTCACCCATAACCCACGCATCCGAAGCCTCCTCCGGCAGTCCTTCGAAGGGGGTCGAAGGGTTTCTGCAATGAATAACTGAAGGGCGACTCCGGCCAGCCGCAGAGATTTCCACGTCCTATCCGTCTTGCGCGAAGAACAAAAGACGAGGTCCCAAACTGGCCCCGGGATTGACCCGTCTTGTGGTCTGCGACCTATCCCGAAGCTGGAAGGTGGTTTAGAGGTGTGGGTCCTCTGGATCCGTTTTTATCGGTCTGGGAGCTGTGGGACAGTGTGTGGTTGTGTAAGAGTTGGAATTGGAAATTTAGATTTTAATTCGGGAATTTTTTTGTATTTTTAGAATTGGTGAATGTTTGGAATTCGTAAATTTTGAAGATGAGAATGAATCGGGGTATATGTGAAATGCAAATGGTGATGATGGTTGTTTGAGTATTTTTGATGTGAATTTCGTGGAATTTTTTTAAAATTTGAAGAGATTGTTCCAAAAATTTTATATGAATAAAATATCGATATCAGTAAATAAGAAAAATTTGAAATTCACCCTTTCTGTATAACAATTTGTTTTTTGGGTTACGTATCTCATTTCGTGTAAGTAATATGGGATATTGTTTATTTACATATACGTTACAAAACAGAACAATTTGAATTTTAAAATGAACCTTTCCCAAAATATAAAAAAAAACGGTTTCATATTATTACTTTATCGACATTAAAAACATTCACATTTTTCCGGCTAATTTGTCAAAACAACGAACCCCAAAAGCGAATCCCGCATTATCAATCGAGCGTATCCAAACAAAAATAACATTCATTTTTGATTTATTTAAACTACGCAAAGCGATCCATAAAATAGCCATTAATCGCCGTTTTTTTTTTCTTCTACCACATACAATATATCAACCACTTTTGGCGCCCGACGTATTAAAAACGCGCGTTCATCACATATTACATATGCGGAGGCGGCGTACGTTTTCTCACTTCAAGTAACCCGTTTATTTTCCGTTTGAAACGCGAACGGAGAAAAAATCGTACGGAATAAAAAAGCGACGAGTACGTCCACGTAAAACAAAAAAGAAAAAAAACATATATATGTGAAAAAAATACCGGAAACCGAAATGCGCTTCGGCGAGTTGAATTCATAATGAAATCCTGCATACAAATTGTGCTTTTGAGGAGTCTGAGCGTTCGGGAGTGTGGAAAAATAGAGGCGAATCATCCTGTGCGCGAATTTCTATTACCATATTTATGCCGTCGACGTGGCCTGAAAAAATCCGGCCTCGCTGAAAATATTTATTTTTCAATAAAATAAATACCCTCCGGTGGCCCGCGGCGAGTGAAACTTTCACTTTTTCAGCCAGCGCGTTTCCTGGACGCCCGATGAATGGCTGTTTGTTAGGAATTTCGAAAAACATAGCTCATTAAAATATGTTTTGGGAAAATAATTCGGGAGTATTTTTCGAAAAAATATGGAAAAAAAACATGCGATGAAATGTTTTGAAATTTCATTATTGAGTGAACGTCCTATTGTGAAGCCATACGTATGAAATTGCTAGGAGAGTTTTTTGGGTATAAAGAATATATATATTTATTTATAAAAAATATTCAAAATATTTTAGATTGATATTCATACTCGTATACAGTTCAATTTAAAAAAAAAAATAAGTTTGCAATACAAAATGCAAAATCTTGAATCTGCGCAATTTTTGAATTGAAAAAATAAAATGTGAATCTCAATTGAACATAAAACAGACGTCGAGATGCCGTTGTTTGAATTTTAAAATAACAAAAAAATCGAAATTTATGCGAATTTAGTTTCTCGATACGGTTGTATTCGGGTCAGAAACGATGTTATGACTGAAATAACTTCGGCAATAAGCAGTTAAATTTATCAATTTTTCAAACGAAACATCCTCGTAAAACTTTTTCTCGTGTTTCATATATCCACTGCAACCAAGATGTCAATAAAAATCAAATTGTTATATCATACTTGGCTTCCATACGATAATATAAATAAATCAAAAATTTAAATATCATCGAAAATTCTGAAACATATTACTTTGCAAAACGAAATCGTCATTCCGCAAGCGCGTTCAAAACAACCGATAGATTCACAAAACGAAGAACCCACAAAGGGTAAAGTCACTAAAATTTTCAATAAAAAACAAAACAAACAAATAAACAAAATATCAATTCGGCGGCCACGTCGAAAAATTTATTCTCGCTATTTGCATCTGTTGCTCGATGTTTGAAATATTGCCGATCTGCAAAACATTTCGCTTGTCACAATGGCAAACTTTTTGATTAATATTGCCTTTAGGAAATGCTTATTTATGATACGAATATACGAAATAATAAATCAAGACGTCCCCTCGCCCCTCACCAGTTAACCCCCACACCCCTGACCCGACATTACGGCCGCATCGAGTTTGCATCGCGCAGAAACTTGCGTGAAATGATAAATTTTCGCAATCGTCCTGCGGGAAACCCTCGAAAGGGATACGCCGATTGCGAGCCTCTTCCGGATGAGCTTTAAGCCATTTTTGATGACTTTTCTGTCAGTGGAAATTCCCCTGTCCCCGACAGAGGAGGGCTTTCGGGCTTTTGTCGCCGCAAAGTGCAAGGCTTTTGTACCGGGATCAACCCTGAAGCAAATGCAGGATGCGTTTTTTTTTAGTTCCTGGCAAGTGGCTTTCGAACTTTTCTTCCAGCGTCCGACCTACAGCTTTTCACTGGGGATTTGTCGGATAATCGTCTAATGGAAATATTATATTGGATGTCACAAGAGTAATTCGATTTGAATGATCGATCAATCGTGAATGGGTTTTTAAATTTTCATCAGGGTTGGTATTCAGCGAGTCTCTAGTGGATCGTAGCTGCATTATCCAGTTCGTTGATTGAATTTGTACGAATATATGTATGGTTATCACAAAATGAATAAAATAATGAACTTTTTAAATCACTGTATGCATTATATAATATATGAAGTCAATTTTAGAATAATACCTTTTTAATGCTGTTGAACGGTTAATTTATTTTTTACGTAATGCAAAAGGTAAATGAATTAAAATAAAAAATTATTGAAACTATTCATTAATAAATGATCTAAAACACATTTAATTAATGTGATATAACTACGTTCATCTGAAAATTTTAATAAAACTAAACTAAATATTGGAAATAAATCTATATCCCGATATTGCGGATAGAGTAATTTAATTCATATTCTCGTTTTACGTATAATTCAGATACAAAAGAAAAATTTATAGTTCGATCAACATACAATTTGCATTAGCGAATTCAATTATTGAAAATCTATCACGCGATCTTTGCAAAATTTACGATCAATTCGCGTCAAGCTTCCGAATCACATCTTTAAAATTCCGCACGAAGTTTATACAAAGCGACCGTAAAACGAGATTGCTTTTGATTTTATCGCCATTATTTCGTTTCAAAACACGACAAATTTTATTGCGATTATAACCGGTAAATTACGCAGTCTGTTTTACGTCACATTTGACGTACAAAATATATAATACATAATGACATTACGCAGTTGGAGAGCGTACGACATAGTAATTCTTGACTCGCGCAAGTTTTTCTTCGCCTCCGAGATTGCCAAATTGAGTTTGAATTGTTTTGGGGATGAAAGAAAAACTTACGGAATGATAAATCAATTAAAGTTGGCTATTCAATAACGAAACTGTCTCCGAACTAAAAGGAGGATTTCGACCCGAACCTACATTCGTACATCGAACACAAAAATGCTCGAAGAATTAATAAGAATTTCCGAAGGTCGCAATAAAACCATGAAAACCCGCATATATACGAGAGGACGTATAAAAATCGTATATATATAAAAGTTTATACGACATTGAGGACTCGAATATATTTTATACGACGCGTATAAATAACGATACACGAATCCTTTCAACCCCTCGTCTATAAATAAATATGAATATGCGGAACATTGCTGTTTAACGCGATCGGCTTCTTGAGCGGATTCGAATTTAACTATGTGATCCGATCGGCTTTATATAAATAGTTGCCTTTTTTTCGACATACCCAATGTATGGAAAGACTCAGCCAATTCCATTTTGATAACATTGGATTTACGAAAAAAAATTGAAGTAGTTAATTTATTTATACAATTTAATATGAAATTTCGTTAAAACTCGCAAAGAATTTTTAAGTCAAATGAAATGTTCGATTTTATATCTTTAAATGGATGAAGAAGAGTTTTAAGAAGAGTTGAAGAAGAAAATAGATTTATCGGTTAAATGCAACAATGTTTTTCAAAATTTTTCAAAACTATGAACACATGGAAATCAGCATGGCGTCCCCTATATTTTCTACAAGGATGAAGCTGGCAGTGTAAATAGGGCACACAGGAACTGTATACAACAGTGGCACTGAGCCTCGGGTATGGGTTCGGAAAGCTATCAATTTTCCAAGAAGGGGGTTGGCGTAGTTAAACGTGGCGGGTAATTCGGGCGAAAGCTTAACATGTGCTTATTCAGACGTTTCCAGTTGCTGGTAACGTTTTGTGACCTTCGTCAGTTCAACGTCCGTTTCTGTTTTTACCATATAAAACGCACGATCCGATGTATTTATGGGGAATGCAGGTTCGAAAACCGCAATTTTGTACCTAGACGAACGAAAGTTTTTTGTTCACGCATTCATAAATGATATTTAAAGATGTATTTTAATAATTTACGAAATCAACATTTGTCCTAAATGATATCAATCCATATAAATTAATTGAATATTTTGAAAAGTATTATGAACGATTAATGTACAATCATAGATACATTTAACTAATTGATTAACTTAAAAATCATCATCTTACGTACGAATATATAAAATATTAATAATATAATAACATGAATAAAACTATAATTGATTAAAAATGAGAGTTTTGAATCGATATTCCTAAATATGGTACTACTGATTGGATATATACCGAAGAAACTTCTCGCATGTATCGGAGCTGCGAGCGTACGTTCCTCGCTCTTTGCTCCCTTTTCAAGATTTTCCTCGTTTCTTTTTCATTTGGAATGTTTTTCTCGATTTTTTTGCTCAGGTCCTACTCTCTCGGTCGGACCCATATCGTTTGCGAGTTTTTCGAATGAAAAAATAAAATAAATAAAGGATATAAGGTTCGTACGCGTGGGAAGAGACAAATCCTGTGTCGAACGGGCTCGGATCGTTTTTCAATTATTGTATGATTAGAAAATCGAATATATCATTGGATCACTGTTATTTAATGTATTGAATAATAAGGTATTACTTTCAAGAGTACTAGGAAAGGGAATTATTACGAACGAAGTAATATTGTTACAAAACGTTTTAGAGTCGATACGAAGAAATGGAAATATATAATAATTTATCGATCATTGTGATTATAATAATAATAAAAGTATTATACGAATGATTAAATGAAATATTAAATTGAAAAGTTTCCATCAAATAGAGAAAGTATTATATAATACAAAAAAATGATCTTTTTTGAATTATTCAAGAGAAATTTCATAAAATTTCGCATAAAGATTAAATCTATCGATTTCCCTTCAATGAGATTTTAATAATTATTTATAAGTGTCGCTTCGCTTGAAAATGGACAGCCGACGTCGAATTTTATAATTTGGAATCGAACGAATTATGGATGGATGAAATAATGAACGATTGATGGGACAAAATCGACGCTCGAAATTGGCAACGACTAACGAAAGTATTGATGGATTAATTCAAATTGAATTTCCATGTCAAACGCTCGTTCCGTGTATAAGTGACAATATTGCGTATAAATTTTCACGTATATCGGTTTTTTTTTTCAATATAAATTTAGCCCGGGGCTTTCACATAAGCGACTCACATAAACGGCATTGACGCTAAAATCATTAGCATTTATATCATATTTTCCAACAAAACACTTTCGCCCGACATTCTCCAGCATTATACAAAACACCAATCGATAGCTATCGACACTTATTTTTTCAACTACCCATAAACACGTCGTAAAAGGCGGACACATAAAATTTATGCGATCGGAAAATTCGACTAACCTCTTACACGACCGTCCAATCGAACCATGAAGGAACAACATTCCGCAAGCGAGCAACGCTTTATTTCTTCATTATGGCGAAATAATGAAGGGGTTTTCTTGTGTTTCGCTGTGAAGCTATCGCTTTTACGTTACAAATGACACTCATCCCCCATGGCGCAAAGCACCCCCATCGTTTTCGGCCCCATGCGTTGTATATATTGCTCACGCCTAATCTGGCTTAGCCCCCGGGCACGAAAGTCTAATGAATTTCAAGACTGAACTTATCAATCGAGGCCATATATTAGTTTTTATGTACGTGCAGATGGTTCTTGATTCATATAGCATTTCACTTTGCGATTTATTTTCGTACATTGTAGTGGGCGCACGCGATAAAGAAAAATGTGCGAGCTTTCGATAGTAATAGAAAAGTCGTTTTATAGGCTGAATTTGATGATAACACAAGATAATTTTGATACCGAAATGTTTAAAGTATGCTATATGTAATATTTTTATTCAAATAAGAATTTTTTTAATAAAAAAATATGAGTAAAGTGCGAACTGAGTTAATCCGATATCTGCGCAAATTTTCTTGTATTGTGTTTGTGTTGTTATTTCTTGTATATGCCGAAAACGCTAATTATATAAGAAAGTACAGTAATTTTAAAATTTAATTTCGTCTTATAGTAACATCTGAATTTTTTGAATTCATGAAAAAATGCGAGCAAAATGCGAAATTAATCGTTCCGACATCGCGCGAATCGAAACCGCTTAAAGCGCATCAATACAGATCAAAGCGCCGATGCACAAAAGAACATATTTATAACGAAACCATTCAATCGACAAAGGAATAGGGGAAGTTCCACACATTCAAAAAGACCATAAATCCGGGAAGAGCACGCATCTCTTAACCACCCCGAAGAAACAGCATACGAAATAATAAACAGTTAATGCGGCGAAAGAACGGCGCTGATTTTTCTCGAACGCGTCGTAGTTTTTGCCCTCCCCCAGGGCCGGCGGGTGGAATTTTCTCCGTCAAAGCCTCCACAGAAAGGACTGGGCGATTTTGCCCCTTGGGTGGGTGGATGTTTTCCCGTGGATCCATTTCCGGACGCCGCAGATAGACGCTTCAACATCGGCGCCAGACGACTACACGCCCCCATATAAAAGATTTCCGTGTATCGAGCCAATATTTTCCTATGGTCACTGGTCTTTATCTCGACTAGGGGATGTACGGAATCTCGGTAGTTTCTGAGGGATTTTGATCGCGGTTCGTGTTTCGGATCTGCGGTTTTCGAGCTGGGGTTGCATGATTTTTAAATTGGTATATATTTTTTAGTAAGATGATTCGTTGTCGTTATTGAATCTGAAGGGAGTGAAAAAGTTATATGTACTGTGTTTTAGGTACGTATAAAGTATTTATGAATAGGGTTTAGTTTATATTGGGCCTTTGGGTAAATAGTTGAGCATCCATGCTATAGGAAATAGATTTGTACGTAATTAAGAGGAGTTCAAATGGGGTCTGGAGATAGATATTTCTATGGAAACGGAGTGATAAAGTTTGAAAAAAATGATGCTCTGAGTCTTGTCCGTAAGAAAAACAAGTTATTTCTATTGGGAGAACAAAGAAAAAAATTATATTGCTGCCTCCGAAGCGAACCATTGAAACTTGGCTTAATCAAATGTAAATGTTATAGAATCGTTCCGTTCTCATTGCGCAACTTCTTAACTAAACAAAAATCTTTTAATTCTACTATTTTCAACACGATACAAATCACCAAACTCATATTATTCTATTAGCAAACCAGATACAAAAATATGATAATATCCGACAAATCAACCGTCAACATATTCATACATTTCCCCTTACTTCCCATAGAGATTTATCACTGGAACTATCGCGGTGCCCTACACAGCGGGTTTTTTCCACATTCGAGACACTCAAATACGCATAAGCTATGGTTATTTCGCAACAAAGGGCCCTATCTGTTAAACAAGCCTCGTTCATTCGGTTAAGCACCCGCTTTATTCGGTTGTGTGCGACTCGCAACAATTAATCATAATTCCCCTCTCGTATATCCGCACGACCCGCAAAAGCTTCAGTTTCACGTTCAACTTCATATTACACACTATCAAATATTACATCTCGATAATAAATGAAGCGACTGTATAAAACGACCCGCTTTCATGCTGGGAAATTGTGGCCGTTTTCATCAGATGCAGCTTGTGAAAGTAAAAAAATTGAGGATTTGTTCGACGGGAGAATTACCGCGCTGTGTGTTTGAGATTTTTGTTTTCGTTTTGCATTTTTTAATGTATTAAGAACGCTAATTCAGTAAAATTGAAATTGATGGAGAAATATTCGATGAATATGTGAGGAAAAAGCTTTTAATATCGAAACGCTTAGTGTGCAACTTTGTAATTAGCTTACTGATCTTTTGTTGGCTTCGGAAAGTTTTATGTTACTTTGTGGTAGGAAAGTTAAATAAAAAAAAAAATAGAATAGTATATTATATACTTTATATGTGTAAAGATCCCTTTATTTTCGTAAACAAAGAACGGAAAAAATTTAATTGATGAAAATTTAACATTATTAGGAATCTTAAATTAATAAATATTGGAAAAATAAGAACGCTATTGAGCATCAAATACCTTGAATTTGAATTTGAAGATTTCAATAAATAAATTACGAGCGTTATTTCCAAAATATAACTATACATATTCATTATAAGTTTTTGTTTTGTTGAACAAATAAAAAAGAATATTGAATTACTTTAGAATCGCGTTCTTATAGAAAGTTTTGAAACAAGAAGCGAATGAAATCCTAATTCTTATTTTGACAATCATTTTCGATGTAAAGAAAGTTTCTGGAAATAAACGTATCCTTGAATTATGTTACGAAATTATTTGTGATATAATTTGAAATTATTCAAGCACAATTCAATTGAAATATTATAATACATCATTAGTAAGATTGTTGAAATATAATATTATATAATTTGTCAGAGTAAAACATTACGTAAGTGTTATAAATTTTACTAACAATAAGTTTAAAAACATTTGAACTAAGAAAATGTCCAAAATTAAGTAATTCATATAATATATAAAATTATAAATTTTTCATATACAAATATATTTTTTTCAAATCATCAAAAATTGTATCATGAAAACCATTGATCCATCTACCATTTATATATAAATAAAACGTATCTACGACATATATATAAAAAAAAGAAAAATACATATACAGTGCCAGTATTATCGCCGGTCTCCCGCAGCTCTAACATTTGATTTGAGGCCGCATTATTTGGGCGAGCGCGTCCAGACCACATAAATTATTTTGAGCCCTCTACGAGTACGACTCTCGCAAAAATTGATTATTTTTACGCCTCAGACGAACGCCCCAGATCCTTCCAGGACTCTTCCTCGTAAATTTGCGACTTTAGTTGCCAATTTGGGCGACGTTTAAGTGGTCGGGGGTCCTGCGCGCATATGGACTCCGCCAAATTGAATCAAAGTCTCGTCCTTGTGCGGCTCATTAAAGAACTTCCTTTGTGTTATTATCGTTTCGAGGATTCTGTTATTTGCCCGACTCCGGCCTGCCTTTTCGATATGTTTGTTCTGCGTAATCGGTTTTATTTCGGCTAAACAAAATTAGCATGATTTCGTCTGAGAGTGCTACATGTATCTAACAATAAGACGATTTTCGATTTAATTATATTAACGGCGTAATGGAGGTTTCGACGAAAATGTGGAGGATAATGTTTATTTTCGCTGGAAGCATATTTATGTATAATCATCATGTGTGGTTACATTATCTAAAAATAAGCTATATAAAATATATTTGAAGCGTGAACGTTTTCTCTTTGAAGGTATCTTTTATAATCATTGAAATCATATTGAGTCAATGAATCTATCTATATACTGACAGTGTAAATTCCAAATTATCTAAAGCCAGTAGATATACACTTATATGTAGACAAAACGACATATCCATCAATTTCGGTGATTACTGCGAATTTAATACTACAGTAAATTATTGTTATTATAATTAAACATATAATATAATATAATATTTCCACTACACATATTCGCAACTGTTTACGTTACATGTAACATAAACACGTTACATAGAAAAGCAACCATTATTTTCTCTCGTTACTCAAACACTTAAGTGTTTCAACCTTTTAATAATTCAGAAATAAAACGAAAACACCAGAGCAATTAAATCCTGCTCCTGAGAAAAGGTTTTAACTTACACCAGCATTAAACCAGCTCTCAAACTATTTAAACTTCCCTTACGCGAAATCGACCCAATCCTTCGAACAGAAAGTCCACAAACAAACACTAACAACCCTCGATAATAATTACCGTATCGAAATGCATTTAATATTTACGATTCGGTGTTCATGGCAAAACCCATGGACGTGGTGTCGAGGCTTTGGAGAGGAACTCGTCTCTTTAATCGCGCTCAAAGAGACGCCTCAGTCATTCTGCTCCAGCACGCGGGAAAATTGCTTTTCTTTAACGCACACACGTCTCTAATATATATTATATATATATCGAAATGTGCGGGATACGTTCACACATGTACGGGCTTTTCATTCGTATCGGATTTTCATTTGTACGTGTAAGATCGTGCGGTTAGACGGTTCCTATACGCGTCCGTGTTCGTCAACCCGATAATAATTTGTTTTTGTTGCCTCTCGTGGTATGGACTCGGATGAAAATTTACTGGCGAACATCTGAGCTTTCGTGTTGTGTGTTTTCGTGGGTGTGTGTGTCGGTGAAATGCGGAAAGTGAAAGGAAATAAAAGGGATTTCGCTTTGATGGTGTGTCGAGTGTAAAGATTTTATTTCTGAGAAGTTTCCTGTTTTTGGAATTAATGACGGAATTTTTCATGAAGATAATTATTTTATGAAATTGTTTGAAAAATTTGTTATGATTTCAATTATTAATAGAATAGTTTATATGGGCATATTTTATTAAATAATTAAATTTTTATGGAAAGGATGAAAAATCGTATTTTAAATTGAAGGTTATCTGTCGTTAAATCTAGAAAAAATAGTAATTATCTCATGCAATCTAAAATGATATTATACTTTTTCGACACAAATCTCAATCAAAGGACAGAGTTTTAAATAATTAATAAATATATATTGAATTGAATTATTTTTAGAAAATATGTACTCGTTATGACTATATCTCTCAGTAATCCAACAAAACACATACATAAAACCGAATATGTAATCTCGCATAAATTCTAACAACATAATTATCATGTTTTTTACGGTCGTTTGTTACATTTTCTACCTGTTGCTGATGGAAATATTTTACTTACACGGCAATAAAAAACGAATTTACCACACCGGCTTCAAAATAACAATACGGAATAATTGAACGAAAAAAATTCTGTGAATTCGTCGACAAATAATTTTATAATATTCGCATTTCTCGCAAACGTTTCCGGAACGAATTCAAATTAGAAAAACCGCGCATTTGGAAAACAATCGAAACAAAACGTCATATTTTATGTATACGTATAAAATGTTCAGTTCGTTATATTTTTAATGAACTTTTCAGCGGAAGAGTCAACTTCGAACCCGACACAATAATTGATCGTAGCGCGGGCGCTTCGCTACAGAAACAAAAAACCCTTCGACAAGATTAATAGGGCTTCATTTTGATTGGCACTCCCATAAACTAGAGGGCAAAAGTGGAATGGAAAAAAACGAACACCATCGGGAGATGTTCACGTATTGACGTCTTAACGAATTTCCGTCTGAGACCGAAAAAATACACGGAATGTGAGAAGCTCGGGTGAAAATTAGGCCATGGTTCGGAAGTGGATGGTAGTATTTTTAATTGGAAAAATGTATGTTAAGGTTTTTGAATGTGCGAGTTTAATGTCTATTTTATCGTTTTTATGTGTGTTTTCGGCGCGGAATTGTGTCGGAGTATTTTTTTTTAATCGTGGCCATTGTATTGTTCGCAGAGCTCGTATCGTTAATCCTATTCGAAACGGATTTGCTTCGACGCGTTGTTTTAGTGCTTTTTTTCGAATGGGTTCGTGTAAAAAAAGCGATGTAGTAGTATTTTATTAATGAATGAATTAAAAAAAAAATTAGATTATAAAAATAATATTTGAAAAAATTACCCAATTTTATCACAAATAAAAGGTGATGTATAAAAAACTACACGTATTTGGTATGCTACTAATTAGTTGTTAGTTCAGTGAATCGAACAAGAAGTATTTGACCACAACTCATTTCATGTAAACAAGAGTTCTTCAAGTACACAAAAAATATTTTTCACTTTCACTAAAAACACTATGTACTTGACTCAAAAAATAAATAAAAAAATCGACATCATTAAATGGTTACGTTCAACAATAAAACGAAACTATAACATATATTCAATTAAATTAACAAAATTCATTACTCATTGCTTTTAATTTCTACATCTGAAATACCTCTTTTTTGGCATCTGAATTTGATGTATGGTAATTTAAAAAAATCTTCATATACATTTTCTTAATATTCAACGCACTTAATCTCATTGGCTTCTGAACGACTCATATACTAAATCGATACCCGCACTCTAAAAACCCAGCACATTTAATATAAAAAACTCGATTAAAAAACCTTCAAGAAAAAAATTCTCATCCGACGACACTTTCACAACGCGCCCGCGAGATATATACGCGCAATATAAGAAAGTTCGCGCTTTTACGACCGCGAGCTTTTCCCGCGAAAATATTTAATGTCGCCGAGCGTGGGGGCTTATTATTACACTTACATCTCGCATCGGCCGCGGGAAAGTTATCCGTCGTAAATTTGATATTCATTCCACCTGGATTCGGCTTATTCGCGGATTATTGCAAACCCGCCGCGTAATGACGTATAAAAAAAGTGCCGAGCCCCGCGTGTTTTTCGCGTTATTTCCAGTCTGGTTGCAGGATTAGGTTAGGTCCTTGGACGGCGTAAAGCCTCCGGGTGCGTTCGTTTAAAACAAGGAGCGTAAAACGGCGACATTAACTCGAAAATTTGGCGCGAGGATCGTAAAATCTCGAGGTGCGTGCGTCTGTTGAATTTGTGGGTTTTTCACGTGCTGCGATGTTGAGGTGCTTCTGTTGAAGTTGTGTGTTTCGGTTTGGACGATGTGAGAATTTGGGAGGGTGTTGGGTGGGGTGGGTTTGAGTGGGAGTGGAATTTTTTAACGATTTTATTATGTGAATTTGTCATGGGTCAATATATGAGTAAAAAAATTGATATGTGGATGAGAAATGTGAATTGAGTTACAAAAATTTTAGGCTGAATAAAAAAGTTGAAATGGTGATGGGCTGAATATACTGTGTGATAAATAATGATATATAAAGTATTATACTTGTAGAATTCATTGATTTTTTATATAAAAAAACTGGTTTTTAAATGATTAAAAATATTTAATTCGGAGTTAAAAAGTTTTTATATAGAAATCTAAACCCAATTTATTGCCGATCGAGAAACTTGAGAACTTTTATATGACATGAATTTTGCACCAAATGTTTTTGAAATATCGAATTGATTTTTTTGTAGAAAATTTATTCAATGATTTTCCAATATTTATAAAATACATTATTTTTAATAATGCGATCATTATAACATAATTCATGCTTGTTTCTGCTTAGAGAACGCTCCGATTTCCACGCGGCGTATCGATAACGCACCTACGCCCGAAAATTGCTCACTCGCATGTTTTTCCCCGATAAAAATATAATATGAAAATAAATAAGGAGCACACACACAACACACAGATATCGCAGCGAACCCAATATACAGGAATCTTTCTATTAAAAACATTTTTATCGCGACAGAGGAAATTTGTGTGCACAAGCTGTGCTAATATTTTTCCATCTCAGCGGATAGCACCTGAACAAATATCATCGTGTCACCCCCGCACGCCCGACAAACGACGCTCGTAGGAAATATTTTACTGTCGAAATTTCCTGTGGAATATTTGCTCGGAAAAATCATCTGAAAAATCCCCCCCTTACCACGTATCGGAAAATAATTTCGTCACCCGTTTTTCGCGAGGTGCGTCGCCCGAAATGTTCATAGGAAAAGCGGGTCGGTGTGGTGGTAGATTAAAGCGGGATTTTCGCTTTTTTTTGTTTGTTTTTGTATTTGTTTTGATTGCAATGTGAGGTTTTGGTAGGAGATGTACTGAGTTTTTGATATTAAAATTGTTATTTTTAAAATTTGACTTTTCAGAAATATCGGTTTGTGTCAATACAACTACAAAACGAACGATGTGAAAAATATATCCAATCCTCTTTTACACGAGGGATACGTTCCAGAAGTGTAAAAAAAACGTGTAAAAAATGTATGGGACCATATAAAAATTGGAGATAGGTTCTATTAGTATATTTGGATGGAATTTCCATCAAAATACACTTTGTAAAAATGCGTTACGTAGAAAAATTGCGCCATGTGAAATAATCGAAAAACAACGATTTTTTAAATTTAATACCCATAATTGTATACTTCCTGCGCCGAATCTTACCATTGTGGCATAATAATACATTTAATTTTTTATTTTTATACCGTGGTAAAGTAAAAAAATGATCGGTAAAAAATAATCAGTTTTCCTTCTTTAAAACGTACAAAAAACACGTAAAAAGAGGATTGGGTATTTTCGACCAATCTTTATTTTTTAAATAAACTAGTGAAATCAATCGTTTTTTTTTTTAATTCTTGAAGCAATATACGATATAAACATATACATATTTTCTTTACAATATAAAATTGTATGCAAATGCGCCATTTTCAGCCTGTTGTCGGTTGCCAGAATGCAGGTGCTTAAAAAGGCTTAAATAACAAATTCATATGGTTGCGGTGCAATGTGCAATTTCGCACTATCACAAAGGGGTCGAAACGACGCGACTCTCCCCTCCAAGGGGCAATTCAGCAAATTAATCGAGTGTGTTCTCTCTGGTGGCCGTTTGCATTCTTAATTTTAATTGCACCCAGCAATTGCTAATCGGGCTCTACGGCTGTTATATGGCTCTCTCATTATTTGTGCAGGATGTAGGTGAATTTTGTTAATATTTCGAAATTAATGGTTAGAATTTGACTAATAATAGTCTCAAAATTTTTGTAATTTAAGAATAGAAAAATTAATGTTACTTAAATGAGTTTGTAAAAGAATAAACCATTAAATTATGTAACGCTGTGTTTCGCATGTTTCAAAATAATTTGTAGGAACGTACAATTTTAGTGAACCACAATTGAACACGCGACAGATATTAATTGCTCATATTACATGAATTAATTATTGAAACGAAACATGACACCCATTGAATAAATTTAAATTGGTATTATAGACTTTTATTGCACTGAATATAAGTATTTATCAGGTTTATTTATTATATAACATGATTTATGATTCAATAATAAAAAAAAATGAAGTATACAATATTGCTTTTACATCATCTAGCTTTATATATTTCGTATCTTATTATGTTGTTTGAAAATCTGAAAAAATCATTCATGAAAGTAAAGTATAAAAAATCTCGATTGATAAAAAATTTTCACGCTTCACCGCGTTTTAATCGTCGCTCCAGAAAACGCTGATTTGAATATAAAGAAAAAAAATATTTTAAACGTACCGCCGTCGATGATGGTTTTTCGCTAAGAGTGAGGCAGAGGGACATTTATATTTTAAATTCTCGGGAACGCCCGCTGAATTCTCGGGAATTTAATATTCAGTCGCGAACGTAAACAGTCGAAAAATTCGCTCGTCTCTCTTATAGGGGGAAACTCAGATACTTACACAATGTAATCATATTTTGAACAAACCAAATGTTTTTATTTGAACATCTAATAAAATTTATGATAATTATTTGAAAAATAACACATAATATTTAGATATTAATTTGATGTTTTTTCATATGAAATTTATTAAACTTTTAATGTTATAAAATGAGATCTTTTCAATGTCATCTAAAGTTAAAAATTTTTGTGTTCAGAATTTAAAAAATTAATTGATGAAAACATTTGTTTTCATAAAATTTTAAATCCAAAATTTCAATTATTTATTGTTTGAGTTTTGTGTTATTTAATTGTGATGGATTCAATATATTATAACCGCAAAAAATCGAAAATCTTAATAAAAACTATAATATAAACATTTCTTAGCTAAAATTAAAAAAATACTACAAATCTACAATGAATCAGTCCCCAAATATATGCATCCAAAAAATTCAAAAAAAAATCTCAGCAACCCTAAACTAACCGAGCCTCCCCCTTCTATATATTTTCTTTGAGACCCGACGCAATGCTTCAGGATTATTATTTTACGACAGCGAAAAGGTGGCTCGAAATAATACCGAAAAGTACCACCCACAAGGGGAGGGGCCGGCTAAAAGACAGGGTCGTTTCAGGGGCCCGATTATGACCCGATAATCCTGCGGCCGCCCCACCGATTCGGGGCTTAGCCCGGCAATTGAAATCTCCACAGGAACATTTCCGAAATCGCAGTACTAACCACTCAACAGTTCAAGAGTTTCTCCTCCTCTTCGTTCCTCGTGGCCCTCCCACCCCTCTCGTATAATCCCTCACTTATAATGCGGACGCGGGCTCGAAAAATTCTATTTCTTCAAAATTAAAATTTAAATGGCGAAAAGTCCTCTTTACATTATGAGAATATTTCGAGTCTCGGTCGTTCCGAAGATTGTGGATTAATTTCGCCAGCTGCGGGGAGAATTTCGAAGTCGGTTTATATTTTGAATGGGCGGGAGATGCAAGGGAATTTTTCGGATTTGTTGATGCTCTTTTTTAATATGAAAACTTGAGAGGAACGAACAAATGAATTATTTAACTACTTGGACTAATAAGAAATATGTGTAGTCTATATATAGGTACATAGTATTCAATGCAAAATGAAACATTGGACTATTTTATGTTTATATTATGTTTTGATACTTTTTTTCTAACTAAAGCAATTATCAAAGAGTTGAAAATTTAACTCTTTACTTATTATATGTTATCTAAGATCAACGATGAATCTTTTTATCCATATATTGCTTAAGCGATTTTTCTAATTATATCAAATCACTGATTATATTCTAATGAAATTCTATAATTTTTAAGGTATCATTTTTCTAAAAATAAATTGAATTAAAATATTGTATGCGTATAGAGAGATAAAGGTTAGATATACGCGCAGTTTATTACGGACGAACTAAAGACGGAATCATGCGATTTCCGAGAGTTTCCTTTGAGTTTTTTTTTGTAATATTGGAGCGGCGCTTTGTCGTAAATCTTTCTTAATTTATAGGTAGCATTATTAAAAAGGAGGAAAAACGCAATTCGTCTTGGCGGGAAAGGTAAGTCACGCAAACGATTTACGAGTAACCACAAAACGCTTAATTGTTTCTGGCTTAAATTCAATTTCTTCACGGGCGGGCCCGCCTTTGGTCTGGAGAAAAGAACACTGCAAACAATTCCCGCTTCGCAAAGGAACCTCCTTGCTTCCCTAAAATGAAAGAAAAAGGTGAAAAAATATATAAACAGGTGTATAAGCGGGTCTGTCGGAAAATAAAGAGGCAAAAACGGCTTATGGAAACAACCGCCGTGGGCTAGGATAAACTGCAAGGCCCAAACAAAACGTATATCCGAACCCTTTTTACTTTGCATTTTTGTACTTTAAATTTAAATCAGTACTTATGCAAATTCAATTATATATTTTAACTTACAAGATTTAATTTTAAATAAAATCATTTTTCATAAATATTCAGATTATAGTCTTAAATAAATTACTGAAAATTCACAGAAGACGAATGATCAGAAAATTTTCTTAGATTTACGATTGTCGGAATGCGTTCGTGCCAGTTACGAAAAATTCATAGTATCGAACATAAATTATATAGAAAACATAATCTATGTATTTGAAAAACAAAATGTAAATGTTTTGTATAAATCATTGGCCAAAATTGCAATGCAACTGTAATTTAAATCTCCGTACAAATTCGGTATAATTTCAGACCAAACGATCATTACAGTAATAGAATAATCGACGGTACGGTAGTTGCGAATTCGCATAAATTTAAGTCTGGATGGATGTTCGAAATGGAGTGGTTTTGGAATTCGAAATCGCATTTAGAAATTCAATATCGTCATTAAATTTGCGAGAAATTGTAAATCGAAAATATCATATGAATCTACCAAAATCAAATATATTATACTCGTACATAAAAAATTGATGTGAACGAAAACAAATTTATCTTATTTTCAAATCGATTTTTACCTGATTTTAAATTATCTCATTATGCTATAAAATTTATTGAAAATATATGGAATTAATATCTCATCAATTTTAATTTGTTTTCATAAGAAATTTTAAACATTAATGTACTTATAATAACTATTATATGTAAAAAAATTTCCAATCATACTGCAAAAATCATTCGAAAACAAAGATTCATCAATTTATAATCACAACACACAACCATTAAACACGCACGCACCAATTTAAACTAACAATAAAACCAAAACACAAAACCTCCATTCACAATATACACAGGCCGGTTTGTCACTTCTGCTCCGAATTTGGAAACATTTCAATTCAAATAGGGACCCGCCCGGTTTCGGTTTGGTTCGGTATTAGGCGTTGTACGTGAGCAAACATTCAGCTCCAGGATTTGATCGTTCGGCAGGATGCGAGCCGATTGTTTGCTCACAGGATATCGTCTATGACGATTTTCACCAGGTCCTGTTCCCTGACAATGTTTTTCCCCGAACGCATCCCATAAGCCTAAGTATATATTTATGAAAATCGCATGAGAAATTGGATCGTTTCTCACAGTCATTCTGCAGTAAATAAATTCTATAGATGGTCTCCTGTCGTCGGCGATATTTTTTTGTATGGTTTTTATTATTTTTGTAGAATAAATTTTGTTTGTTTTCAATTTCATTATTTATTTGTCTCAGATTTCTTTGGAAAGGTAAGTAGGTCTTTGTCGATATAAATATGATAACAAATACTTGTTTTCATTTACGAACACGCTAAGTAACAATGATATAATATATTTATTATGGTTATGTAAAATAACATGTATTAGAACATGGCCTTGTACAAAACAATCAAGGCATAAAAAAAAATAATAATATACCTATATTGTTTGCTTATATAATTTTTACATTTTAATTTTAAACAGAAATAATGATTTTTAAAATGTATAAAAGGGATGAATCCAATTTTCATCCCAATAAAAAAATACTTGAATAATTTGGATACCCTAATACGATCATTATTTATATATTCAAATTGCAAAATCACTTTTGATTACGTCCTTCGTAGAATCGTTTCAATTTCGGGCGCACATCACGCATTCAAATGACGCCTATAAATTAGAAAAACGCACTCTCTTCCAACAGATGATGTCATTTTAAAGAGCATTACCGAAACCCAAAAAAGGGAAGGAAAATAGGGAATGCATTCAACTTATAGGGAGCGGGAAACGAAATAAATAGTGGTCCTGTAGATGAGATGAAGGTAGAGCTAATGGCATCGTTAGTGGTAGACGAGAGCTCGGATAACTTGAAGCAGCAGAATTCAACCCTAAAACATATATATAAAAAAAATCGAAGGAATGTTTTGAATTGGGAAAAAATTCAACGGATAAATCAAAAGGCCGTTTTGTACGTCGGTCGAAATATATTGCTCCACTTAATACGGTCCATTATACAAGTTGGCACTCCATTAGCCCACAGTGTATAATATAATACGAGGGTTTGTACGGGGATGAACATTATCCATACATATCGGTTCGGATAGAATTTATCATATGTATTTTGTATGAGCTGACTCAAAGGACTGCAGGTTTATTACTCTGCAGAGTTGATTGTGTCGTTTAATATGTGCGATTCGCTCTTCCATAGCGAAAATCTGCAGTGTTGTATTATGAGGCTTTCAAAATGTTCGAATTAAATTAATTCGTTTAAATGATTAAAATGTCATAGGAATTTATATAATGTATTTATACTATGAATATATGAAATCTTTCGATATATGAATACAAACAATGTATTCATCAAATAGCGAAATCGAAAATCGCCTAAGCGCACACATGTTATGAAAATTTTATACAGGAAAGATCGAAAGAGGAGATTCTTCCTATTCGTGGAGGCTTTATTTCATTTCCATTCGGATTCGATGCAATTTATACGTAAGTGGATTCATTAAAGCGAGTCGGGTATATTTGGCAACCGGCTTAGTTCGCAGACGAGATTTTCGGATCAAACGAGCTTCGGGTTGGCGTGATGCAGTGATTAAATTTATAGCCACCCTGCCAGGTCCTTCAGTGTATTATTGTACTAGGTGGTTTTGTAAGGGAGTGTCAAAAGGATACGAGTGAGGAAATTTCAAGTATACTTCAAACTCATTCAACATGAATACTAATAAGTCCCAGAAAAAAATTAATAAATACATTTTTGAATATATACACTTTAGTGACTGGGATTTTTCTCAGTTTGAAGCTTTCAGTCAACGCACTTATTATAAAAGGATATGCGCGTTGCGTGATGGAGTTTTGCGTCAAAATTGTACGGTTTTGCGCATTTTTTTCGGTTTTCGTATGCGAAATTTATGTGACCGAGAGAAGGGCTTTTCGGAAAGGTTTTTCTCATGGGAGTACGTTCGTACCTTCGGTAAGACGAAGGATAATACTCGGAAGACGTATGCGCGAGGATCGGGTGCAGTTTGTTATGAAGTAAACGCTATTTATCCGGGTCCATATACACCGAATGGGTATATTATATAAAACCGTAAAATAATATAAATTCAATAAAAAAATTTCGAACGAAGTGGGCAATTTGAGTTTCAGCGTTTATTGCACGCTGAAATTCTTTTGTGTTTACACGTAGATTTAGTGCGCTCCGCGGAAAAGTTTATATGAAAAAGTTAGTTTAGTGGTACGTTACAAAACTGTGTTTTATCTTCGTGAAGAATTCACAACAATTTTTAGACAGCGGTCTGAAGAACGAAAGTGCATTCTGTGGTTGCGACAGTTATATTTTTGCGTTTATATTTTATCAAAAACTTGGAAATAATATATTTTGCCGCGACTTATATACGGAGTAACAGAACATATCATTTCAAATGAAAGTTTCATATTATTTTCATACAAGAATATAGGATAATAAGATGTGTTTTCGTATTATCGTCATCGTGCTTTTATTTATAGAGAATGAAAATATGACATTTATATATTAAATTTGATGCTGGTAAAGTTGAAGCGAATTTAATTTTTTCAAGTAGTGCTTTCCTGCACGTCGAATGAATTTAACTTTTTTTCCACACAAAACGAAATACATTTCGATAGAGCAATTAGTATTCCTAAATGAGCAATTAATTCGTAGCATCCATACTTCAAACATGACACAAAAACATATATAATACTTTTCCATATTCAAAAAACCATGCTTTTTTCATTGGATACGACTCCATCCCATTAAAAATGTATGTATAGTTTGAACCTCATTTTGCTCTCCCCGCGGCTGAAAATTCAGCGAACACTTCATTACGACCGCCCGCCGATTATTCCACGTTTTCATTATTTCGAGATTTTTCTATACACCCTGTAGCGCGATATTTTGTGTTTTTGCCATAAAAGCTCGCACCAATTTAAATTCGCAAACCCCTTCGGTGGTGCGGAGTCGCCATTCTTCAGTTCTTCGGCATTTACTGGAACTTTCTCTTCGCATTGCAACTTTCGCGAAACTACAATTTCAAAGTGCACGGACTTTCTGCAGTTGCTAGATTGAAACTGGAAACGTTGAATCGCCTCCAATTATTTTCGAGAAAATTAAACCGTTGAGAGATCTGATAATTATTACATTGTTATTAAGTTTTTCATTTTTGTTTCCGGAAAATTTCGATTGTTTCATTCGGATTCATTGTGTATAAAAAGGGTCTGTTGAAAAATATACATATATAAAAAAAGTTGCAAAAAAAGAATCGTTCGAATATTATAAGCGAAAATATCGTTGTAATAAAAGGGACAAAACGGTGTACTAAATTCGAGTACTAAAAACCTCGTAAAACGTTAAGTATTTAAGGGGCGATAAAGTTGCTTCCGTACAACCCGCCATTATGTTTGATCACCGGGCCGTGTTCAATAATTTTCGACCCCTGCCTTCAAAACAACGATTGAAAAATATTATTTGTTTTAATGAGCGCTCGTAGCAATGGTACAGTTTTGATGGAGCCAGAATTTCCATCAAAAATATTTTAACATCGAAATAAATTGTACGCTCAAATTAAAATAACACTCAAACGCAACATCGGACATTACGAAGATAAGTTTTAAAAGACTCGTTCAAAAAATTATTAAACTTATACAATCAAATAAAATTTTTCACTTATATAATATTATGTGAATGAAAGTTCGTTCGAATGTGAAAATAATATCTCATTTTTTGTTTTTGAATAATAAAAGAAAGAAATGTTATTCTTCAGCAAAAAATTGAATTAAAATATAAATAATATTCTGAGTTAAAATTAAGAAAACGACGATTTATTTAAAAAATTGGTGTGAACAAAAATTTTAATGATTTAATTTAATTTCAAATATAAAAAGTATCCAATGAAATTTTTATTGTATTGGCACCTCATTTAAATATCACAAAAATTTTCGAAAACACTACGCATCATCTAAATTGAAAGTTATTTATTTTTAATTATATTTTACTGTATTGTATTTCTTATCGATTTATATACAAAACAACGTACATTGAAAATTTTACACTATTATCGCAAAAACAAAAACACGTTTGTAAAACCATAGAATTTTTGATTCAATAGCATTTTTCAAACATTTACAATGTATACTCGATAATAATTTCTACGACAAAACCCATCAGAAAAATACAGACAATCCTGTTAAATGCAAAATATTCAACTGTCACATGAATTGAAATATAAAATAGTAGTTGCACATGACAATGGAATGCATTAAAATTATGAGAAATTTTATATGGCTTCATGCAGCCATTACTGTGCCGCGCACTGATAAGCCAGCCATTATCTCTGTCTGGCGTTCATTATGTACCACTTTTTCCCTTTTTTAAGTGAAATACCGCATTTTTTCCATCTTTTAGGCAAATTACTTACTTTTAAAATTAATTACGGTGAGTGGGATGTGAGCATTACGCGATGTTTGCGTGTGATAGTGCATTGTAAGTGTGGCGTGCGTGCTCTCTCTTATTATACGAATAAAAATTCAACGTTATAAATTATGCGAGTTCCGAAATCGTCGGTGCATCACAGGGATTGTATTTTTTCGAGGGTATAATATGGAATTTGAGAATTCGTAATTAAATTAAATATTAATGAAACGGAACGAGGGGGTGTATATGATACGGAATTTGAGTCATCTATCGCACATTAATATTATTAATTTCAATAATATTTCTTCCATACAATATTAGTTGATTAATTTTCTGACATTATTGAAATTAAAATTCTTTGAATGCTAAGCGGAAATGTATATTTGTAAAGAAAATGTACAATGCGGCGATAAGTAAATTGCTTGATTGGCAGGTATGCATGAGCAACTGCTGTTGAAATATTGATGACCTCGTTTCGAAACAGAAAAGTGAAATGTATTGGAATTTTTTGTCCAATTAATCATATGGCTCAGTGGTCTAGGGGTATGATTTTCGCTTTGGGTGCGAGAGGTCCCGGGTTCAAATCCCGGCTGAGCCCTTCTTTTATTTTTGTGAAAAATTATTTAAGGTCTGTAGGGTCAGTATTTTTTGTGATAAAAGTAAATCGTAAAGTTCCTTTAGGAAAATTTATAAATAAACATTGGATTTAATTTTAAATGAATAAATAATTTGGGAAGAAAATTAATATTTCGAATTGCAGTTTATGTCTGAAAATACGTTTTAAATTTATAAAAGTGAATTAATTAATATTCAAGCTAATTTTTCAGTAGATGGCGTTTATTCGACTTATAAAAAAACAAAATTTTTACTTTTGATTTTTATCTGTATTTACAGTACTTACCAAATATATCTCCATAAAAATTTATTACGGTCTCTTTACAATTAATACTCAGCACCTGTTCCTTATCTAAACCGCGTCAATCTTTTGCCTTTTCAAACTCTGTTTAATCTTTAAGATAAATACCGAAAATTATTCGAAAAACATAAAAATACGCAAACAACTTTTATCTTCGAATAAGATCTGAAAAGATTAATATAAAATGTATTTTATTTAATAATCAGATACAAATTAAACACCAGCGACTCCAAATTCAATTAACTAACGCATAAACCATTCTAAGAGACACTAAATCAGCAACGTTCAACCTTTTCACGCGATAAATTCAAACAATTATTTAGCAGAACAATCTTGACTAAAAACATACACGTACTTAGAATATTATTTTTCCATCAGAATTAAAAAAATTAAATATTTTCTTTAGAAACACCTGAAACCAATTTAACGACATTACCTCGACTCACTCGACTGGTTGAGCATATCTTCCTTAAACGATACACAAATTGAATCGATCTTCCTTTTTCGCATTTAGCAACAGGAGCAGGCTCATGCTTTAGCACCGCAACCGCAGGATCTGCGACGTACGTAAATTGGTAATATCGTACGATATCGCGTACAATGGGTACCTAATGTAGGCGATAAATTTAATCCGCGTGCCTAACTCGAATAGCGTTTGCTTCCATTTACTTTCATTAAACTAAAAGCTCCTCCACGGTCGGTTGCTCCTCGTGTTGGGGATCGTGGTTGACTTTAGCGACTGCTTGTCGATGAAACTGCAGGTGACGTATTGGCCGATTTGGGGGGGTTGTTGAAAGTGTTGGTTTTTCGGGTTTGGAATGGTTTTTGGTACGGTCGTTGGTGGTGGGAGTTATTGATAGTGAATGGAATTTGGTTAGCTGATTGAAAAATATACAGTTTAAATGTGTTAGTTTGCAGTGGAGAGAAGATATGTTTTGAGTAGTCGAATATTGGGACTAGGGAGGCCAAATTTATAGTAATTTTCTTTTGCCAGTAATCCAGTAAATTCGATAATCGGTATTTCTAGTTTTCCGGTAAAATCGATTTATCGGTTAATTAAATTTTGTATAAATACCGGAAAAAAAAACGAAAAACCAAAAAAAAAACCTAAACAACTTGACATTTTTCTCAAAAATATAAAAAAAAAAATATAACGTAAACCTATACGATCCGATGTTATTTTAAAAAATTAAAAAAAGTTAATTTATACAACCTTTTTAAAATTATTCGAAGCACTAAATATTTTTTTTTACCGGTAATGGACTTTCTAATTGGGACTAACTTTTTCTAAATGATATGTATTTTAGTTACTATTCATTATAATATTGATAAAAATTGCTTCTAAATTGGTTATTTGAGATGTAGATAATAGTAAAAAATATTAATTTAATATGTTTGTATATTATTAAAAGATTCTAAAAACAAGTTTTAGTGAAGTTTAATGAAGTTGATTCAAGTTTAGTGAAATTGATTTGATACTGAAATCATTTCGAAATGCTAATAGGTTGATGATATAAAGATATCCATTCTTATACTCGACCATTCTTTATGTAAGACAACATGCTTATAAACCTAAAATTAATGAACAAACATCCAGAAAGCAACAATATCATTCTGCGAATCGCACAGGTGAATCACGATACACAAGACAATATACGGCGCAATAACGCTTCCAAGTAAACGGGTCGCCTCCTTCAGTGACACGTTGTCGAGAATCATACTTTGAACGTGTCGTACAGCCGTTTCGCAAATGCGAAGCAATAAATTTCAAGTTAGGAAAGGACACTTTCATTTGGAACTGCGTGAACTGTGACATCCTCCACGTCCTGTGACATCCTGGCGAACTTCCGCGCCGTTTAGTTATCTTACTAACAGTGTTTCTGCAAAGCTATTGCCGACGTAAACTCATGCAAATTGCTCGATGTGTGTTCGGTTAATTTCGTGTATGTATGAAAAATTATTCTATTGTTGAAAGTTTGTTATATTTTTTATTCATAAATTCGGTTTTTCCAATTAAATAATCGATTAATTAGGCATTCGGTGTGTCCATCAAAATGAATTACAATTGCCGCAGTTGATGTGCGATAAAATTTTAAACCTCCAGTTTCGATTTAATCAGTCCGGATTCACATATCACCTGAAATTCCTCGCTTGTGTGTATGAAATAATATTGAATTCCGAATAAATTCGAAATTTCCGTTTCATACATTTATTGCAAATATAGCTTAATAAAATGTAAATTATTCCTGAATACGCATAGCTTCGATGTACAAGTCAAATGAATTCATATTTTAAAAACGTCATAATATCAAAATAGAATAATTATTAGTATATGAAACTGATATTATTTTTTTTTTGCCAAATCTCCATAAGAGACAAAACGTTTTGAGTACTCGTATAAATAACCAAAACAGTTCTTCTGACCTGTTTTGGATTCTTTCAAATATATAAACGAAACAATTCAAGCACATTTTACATAACACAACTAAAAGCGGTTTCTCGGATTAGCAATAGCCTTGTACGGCATCCGAAACTTTATTTATTCATAGGAATAAACGGGAGTGGACTTAACCGTGAGGATTAGAAGAGTGCACTCGCCTCGTCGACTAGTTGATTAAGTCTTCAATCTGCCTGATTAAAATTTTACAGCCGACTGAGTGCTAACGACTAAACGATCTTCCGAAACGCCGATTCATATTATCAAGCATTATAATATAATATACCATATAAAATCCGGCATTATGCGGAATTAACGCAACGAAGTAGGCCTCCATACACTCGAATTTTCATTAAATATTAATTCGATGACAGAAACTAATCAGTTTGTTTATCATCAAATAATTTGGTTCACGTGGCGCGATTTAATAACGCTTTTGTGGGTAATTCTAAACGACAATATGTAAATGTTCGTCAAAGGTACGTCCGGTCGATGATGGTGAAAATATGTTTTGTGTGTTAGTATTGTGCTGTCATTGGTGGATTTGTATTGTAATTAATTATTATGAAAGTTTATAGTTCGCTTGAAAATATGCTTGTTAACGAATTTTATTGTTAGATTAATCTCGCGTAATATTTGTAATATAATAGCATAGATATACATACATATAAAGTAAATCGTAAGACAGGATCTTTTCGAATTTATTCGATATTTTTTTGTGCATTATTTCTTATAGCATGGTCTTATTATATTATATTTTATCACGAATCATAATAAGGATATCATAAGGGTATCAAAAAGGAACCTAGATGAGATTTAATTAAATCATCAATTACCAAATGGTCTCAAACCAATGATACGTACATGGTTTGAGAAGGTAAGTCAATAGTTTTCAGTTTGTTTCGAGTTAAGTGACAAGTGATATGATTTTTTGACAAGTGATATGCACCGTGCATCCAAGCATCGAATCATATCACTTGCCACTTAACTCAAAACAAATAAAAAACTATTGATTAACCTCCTCAAGCCATTAAAACAACACTTATATACAACATTTCGATTTCAAAATTCCTAAACACCTCAACATCCAAATACCTCACATTAATTTCCCAATACAATCCATCTTCAAACCGTCGACTCTAACCATAACTAACGACACCCTCCCATCAAACCACTCACATCCAACAGCGAACATCGCACCGATCTGTTCTTATGCAAACACAGTATAGGCACTAATTAATTAGCCGATCGAGATTCGCTTTGACAGTGGAAACGTGTCGTTTGTTTGCAAGCATTTGGCAGTCGATGGCGCGGACGCGGCACCCGCAAATCAGAAGCGTGTTTGCCTGCGACGCCCTGTCCTGTTTGTGCGAATGTGGTAAAGTGTACGAATTCCACGTATGTTGAGAAATTTAACACGTGTCCCTAGATGTGTTGACGTGTTCGTGTGTAAGGCTAGGGGTGTAGGTGTTGCGCGGTTTTGGGTGAAAAAATTGTTTTGTGATGCGTTGTTCAATTTGGGTTGTGATTGGATGAAAGATGGAGTGGAATTAATTTTGAATTATATGTAATTGGATTTTTTATAAAAATGAACATGTGAAATTTTGATTGGGTTAGGATTGATTTTGTGAAAAGTATCTTCGAACATAATAAACGAGGAAATATGGTAATGGCAGTGACATATAGTTGACCATCTCTCAGAAAAACTTAAAAATAAAGGTTTTTAGAGATGATAATCTTTCGGAAAGGATGTAATGGATAAGCTGATTATTGAAGATTATCTATAGCACCCTTTTTAAAAGATTATCGACTATAAAAACTTGAATTTTTAGGTTTTTCTGAGAGATGGTTAACTACAGGTGCAGGGTCCATCACTGGTGTTGTTACCCTAGTAAGGAGAAAAGAGTTGTGATTGGATGAGAATTTTGGATAGGGATGAAATGAATTTGTAAATTAATGATTTTATAATGAAAATAATATGTCTTTAATATCGTATAGCGCATTTTTGATAGTATTAGAAGTTCATGATTTTTTAAGAAGGTAATTCTTTTTGTTGAAATTTCTGACATTTAAAACATATTTTATTATAAAGTTTCATACTCAGAGTACATACAATATATTATAATATTTATATCTATCTGCTGACTATACGTGCAATTTAACTTCAATTAGTAATAAAAATTAATATTTTTGTTGAAATAAAGACATATAGTATTTACATCACTTCTCTTATTATTATACTAACATCTTGATAAAATCGATATTTTTAAATTATTTAATTTCAAAAACACTTACTCCACTTTAAAACACACCTTTGATACCTCAATTATTTCGACGCGAAACATTATCAAAACTGTTCCGCCGTCGACTTCGCTTAATTTAACGGAAAGTGACGTTATCGCATCGACTGTATAACAACTTTCATACCGCATAATTACTCCGGGCTATACGGCGACGTAAATTGACAAGTCAATTTGCTTGCACTTAACCGACGTATATAAGTTACCACTCTATTGCGCTGCATACAGTTCGCCGAGTTGAAATTCTAAAAACATACTAGGTGGGATGAAATTTCAAATGTTCCGGAGCGATCGTTGGTAATCTTGCTGGAAACGTGTTTCAGTGATCGATCGCGGTTCGTAGTGCACCTTGGTGGAAATTCTAGGGTGTATGTAACTCTCGAAAGAGGATTTCGAAACTGATTTTTCGACTGGGTATTTGTTTTGGTCGGCACTTTTGAGCATCGTGTTTTAATCCCTTTCGGTTCGTGTAAAAAGCGGCTTAACGGGCGCAACAGAACTAAAATTCGTATATTTTATAGTGTGTACTATTGCGCAGTTGACACTGTAATCGGATTAAATGAATACTAGGACGCAGCCGAACAAGCACATGATCTAGTTTAAAAAAATGGAAACTGATTTTTTTCCGATGAAAGAATTCAAATCGGATAACAATTAATGCTTGTTTATAAATAGAATCTGACATAAAAACAGAAGATTTAAGGTAATGCACCAGTTATGAACAACGTACCTGTAGTTGATCATTTATCGGAAAAACATAAAAATTCAGGTTTTAAAAGTTGATAATCTTTTGGAAAGAGTTCGGATACATAAGCTGTAATATCTATTAGTTAAAGTTAAAAACATTAAAATTTTAAAACATTTATGCCATTTCACATTTAAATTTTGTATCATACATTTGAGATCTATTTTTAGCTCATATTATTTATATCAATAACGTAAATTTAGTTAACTTATCCTGAATATTGTTAAATATGAAGAAAATGAATTATGAATATCTAGAAATGCAAATTTACATTTAAATAAAATTATTAATAAACAGAATCTTTGTTGACGAATCTAAGAAAATTTTTCATCAACTTCGTAGGCGATCTTTTCATAGTTAACGAGTAAAAGTTTGACCCACATTGTTGTTGTTTGCGATTTACACTATTGACTCATATTTTTTTCTAATAATAATGAACTCTAAATTAATATGAAATTGCCTAATATGTCTTTTAAGTTTTTGAAGTCATTATTTTTAAAATATGATAATTTTCAAATAAAAAACCATTCACATATCTAGCAAACTCTGCCCAAAAAAAAAATCAAAAACTACCCAAAAATCATCAAAAACAAACACTCAAACCAACCACACAGAATCGAAGACATAATTTCAGATAAACGGAAATTCCGATTACCTTTTCGCATACAGCTCGCGCTAAAGATAATTCCAATCAACCTCCTGACTACCCCACGTTTTCTCGTTCACTGCGATCAACTCTAAATTTATAAAATATGAAAATTTATAATATGTACTTTGGATTTTTAAGATCATTATTTTAAAAACATGATAATTTTCATATAAAAACCATTCACATTTCTAGCGAACTCTGCCCAAAAAAAAAATCAAAAACTACCCTCGAATCATCAAAAACAAACACAAACCAACCGCACAGAACCGAAGACATTTAATTTCAGATAAACGGAAACTCCGATTACCTTTTCGCATACAGCTCGCGCTAAGGACAATTCCAATCAACCCCCCGACCACCCCACATTTTCTCGTTCGCGGCGACGTTCCGGCAAAGGCTCTATCGGCATCTTATCTGCGCCGGTAGACCGCGGAATTGAACCTGCGACATCACGTTCATATCGAATGGTGTTTCCGGTATGAAAGCCTCCTGGAGCGATTCGGATAAGCGGCGTTGATTGGCCGGATCTGTGCGCGCCGGAAGTTTGAGTTTGCTCGATGAAATTCGTTAATTCGAATCGGTTTTGGGGTGTAGGTCGGTTTGGTGTTGGATTTTTTTAATGATTTTCGTTTGAATATGGTCGTTTATTGAAATTGGTTGTGATTGGGAATTGTAAATGAGGAATTTAGAATTCGATGTGGTTAAGTCTATTTTTGAAAAATTTTCTAGATTTTTTTATATTTAATTTTTTCATATTTTTCATCAAATAAATTTTGTATAATACTAGCGGTTTATACCCGGCATGTTCGGGACTCTGTGAAAATAAATAGTGTACTGATTGTAATTATTGTCACAATCAATCGCGACCCCAGCGCATTTTATATTAAAATTTGTATGGCGATTGATAGAAAAAACTGAAATACGAAACGATATTAAAAAAAATTTGAATGCTTCCTTAGTTTCTACGGGTGTCAAAGCACATTCTTGCCAAATTTAGTGAAGATTTGTCAATCAGTTTAGGAGTTTATTAGATACATACATACATACATACATACATACATACATACATACATACATACATACATACACCTTTTGAGTTTTATAATTGTATAATTTTTTTCAATGGACTTGACTTCTGAACAGTTTAAATATAGAACGTCAAACAAAAATATTTTTTATAACGCGTAATCAAATTCTGCAATTTAACCGAAGTGCTAAACCATAAACCGTTATCAAACACGATAAAAATAAAATACTCAAAATCCAATTATCTTTTCGCGGATATCGTATCGTCGACTCTCTTATTAAAACGTTAATTAATGCAAGTCGTGCGAACTTCGCACCGACATAGCCATCATCTTAAGCCAGGGATTTTCAACAAAATTTAAAACAATTTTAAAATAAAAGATAATATTTATCTTTACCGATTCAAAAACATAAACGATATCTTCATCATAATGATTATGGGTATTCATTTACTATCTACTTCTGAATAAAAAAACCTTTATCCTCTTCTTCCAGGACTTTTATTAATCTCATCAAATTGATTTTCTAAAATATAGTATTTTTACTATTTATAAAATAAATAAATGTATAATTATTTAATACCAAAAACTATTTTTTAAATTAAATGATTATTTACTTTGACGCATTTAAAAAAAAAGTTGAGCGCCTGTGTCTTATGGCCATCGCGCTCCCTTGAGATACGTCCCCAAAAATTAAATTAAACGACAATAACGATAATAATAATAGAGACAGGATAACGAGGGCCGAAATGGGCGCGAAATGGAAAACGAACGACGACCCGGACCCATAACGAAATGGGAATTTTTCACTGGAAAGCGCATCTGTCCTTACACACTTACACAGGCCGTCTGGCGTATTATGCTAATGCCTCGGCTCTCTGTTCTTGTTCAGGTATACAGGGTGGTTCGATGAGCCTTGATCGCTTTTAATAAGGCATTATTGGAAACTGATGGTGATTCAGGTGATTTAATGGGATTCAGCGACGTTGATGTCTCTGAAATGGTGTCAACAATTTAAGTTATTAAGGTGATGTTTTCTACAAAAAAGCTTTTATTAAATTAATTTATTTTGATTGATAATATTGTCGATTTAATATGATAATTTATTAAAATAGTCACATTCGAATCACTCTGCACTACGCGAATGTATAGATTCGTTTTAACTCGTTCCTACAGCTCCTCGAAACCTTCGACCGCCGCTTGCAAAACTTCAAACTAATTTAATAAAGTGGCATTGCCGTTAATGCTTGAAGAGAAAGCCTCGTCGGTTCCCATAATAAAAACCCAAAGTTTTTTCCATCGAAAATTTTCCCTTCCTTATTATTTTATTTCCAAATCGGCCCACAATATAATAGTTAGTACAAAATCGATGTAATGTTAAAAAGTTGTCGTCAACGACGCAAGTTTTCGTGCTCTAGGCATTCAATATTTCCGTTTTATTTTCGACGCCGTTTTTTTTATTTGTTTTCCGTTATACGTTTTTTATTTCGGACTTATAGGGAGGACGGGTAGTTTTTATATTTACAATATATATGAAGAAAAAAGTGCCGCAAAACGCCAGCTGCGTTCGCCGAAATGTCTCCTTGAGATAGATATACAACTGGTGATATTGCGACAAATGGACAGAATGAAAATGTACACCGACGGGTATTCGGAGAAAAAAATGTGACTTTCTTTCGGCTATTCAAAAATTGGTTGCTTTTTATCGGATCTGGTGTCAAGCAAGAAATATGTACGACTGGAAATAATTTAGATGCAAAATAGTGACCTCAATATGAAACTGAAGTTAATGTATACTGATATTGAGTTTCTGCATGTTTTATACAATTTAATAAAAAATTGTATACATATTGAATTAATTTATGTCAAAAAAATATAAAAAGTTAACTTTCACTTTTATCATTCGAAGAATACAAATGTAATTTCACTTTTTCACAGCGTCGCAGTGAACGACAAACAATCGCGAAAAACATTAACCTAATTAGAGTCAATAGACAGAAGCGAAGAAAATTCATCCGAAACTTAAACAGTAATGAAAAACAAACATAAAAAAGGCGGAAAAACGTAGTTATACGAAGTGGAAATCTTGCGGAAAATAATTTAAGTTTTTCCCGCGGGAACCGGGTTCGTTTTGCGCGCGTCGACGTCGCGGCGCAAAGTCAAACCGAACTTTTATATAGAACGGTAAGTTTTTCCAGGCTCCAAATTAGGTTACGAGATTAATACCCGGAACTCCGTCTTATGAAAGGCGATTGATTGCCGAAACTTCGGATGACCTTTTTTCGTGGTTACCACCCCCGGGGGACCTTCGCGGCTCAAAATTCGCGTGCTGGCCAACTTCTCGGCCTGTGACCGTTCCGTGTGGTGGTGAGTGGTGAATTCGTGATTTTGGTTTCAGGAAGAATGTGGCGTTTGATTCGGATGAAAATAGTATGGAACTTAAGGTGAAACTTTGGGTGAAGTTGGAGCGTGACTCTGACTGATTAATTCCTATCGAGCAGAACGAGGTCGGCCGAAGTTCGAGTGCCAATTGTTTAAGAGGTACGGCAATTGATGAAATAATTTATTTTCAACAATATTTATAGAAAGAGAAAACAATGACAATTAGCGAGTATAATGAATTACTTAATTGAAAATTTTAATCTTAAATCTGATTAAAATAACCGCTAAATGTAGTTTGGAGACTTTCTATTAATATACGATTACATATATCACATCGACTTTGTTGCGAAATTTTTAAAATTTCACTAGAGAGCAATATATTAGAGATTTATAAAATGAAGAAACCAATTTCAAACTCATTAAATAAAATGTTTTACAAATAAGTACTGCAGCTTATGAAAATTAAATATTTTTATGATATTTGAAACTTGTAAATGACGTACTTAAAATTTTAGATATTAAGTACGTATTATAATAAGTAATTTGTATTTTAATATGACGCTTCATTTTATACATATATGGGTCATTTTATTGCATATAAAATATATGAAGGGTTGATTTTATGTTCGCTCGTTAACGGTTTGATTTTGGTTTTATTATGCGAGTCAAATTATTTCACGTATAATTAACCGAACGAATGTTTGTTCGTTAGCGATTGTTAAAGTAAAATACAAACAGTTTTGACTGATGCAAAAATTATGGCATTTAAAACTACATCAAAATTCCATTGCGTCCAATTGAGGTTGTATAGAATAACTTAATTTAAGTTTGATATGAAAATTAAAAAGTTTCGTTCGCAGCGATGCAAAGTTTTTGGACGCAACACGGATGATTTAAATTATGAAAGCAATTTTTCACAAATGTATACATTATGCGTAATTTGGATTCGTTTTCGTGTTTGATAGAGATACGTTAACGTTCTGTAAATTATGCAAATTAAAGGTGGTCGCTGAAGCGGTGAGTGAAATCTATAAACACAAAATTTATTAACACGGACCGCAACGAGATGATAATTAAAAGATTATGTTCAAAATGGAAAAAGGTAAAAGCTAATAAAACCTCCACTGTACAAACATTGACCAGAATATCAAAGTGATTCATTAGACTATTTTAATATAATTTTTTTAATTAAAAAACAATTTCCAAAACGAAAACATAACAATTTGTATTTAATAAACGCTTCTAACATCGATCACCCCACCACGATTCGACCTTATTGTTAATTAATTTTGACTACGGCCAAACTGGGCCGGTCAAATTCGGTCCCTCTCGTTACCCAAAACGGGGACCAACCACTTTTTGCCACATCCTGAAGTCTACGTGTACGTTAACGTGGTCTGGGCCGTCTACGGACTTTGGGTGTGCGTAGACCCGGGAAAAACTCGAATCCCACGGTCGACCTATTGTATCGTCCGGGAGAGACCTTTTGGGTTTGAATTTGTTCCGGAGGCTTAGGGTTTAGTCGAGGACGAGTTCCGAGTGCTTATGTGTATGTATCGCACTTTGGATACTATAAGGCCATATTTCGGAAAGGAAGTTTCGATTTGGGTGCTTCATGTTAAGTCGAATGAAGAATTTATTTGGGATTGTTATTGAAATGATTTTGTTTGAAAAAAGGGTTGATTTTATTATATGATTGGGATGATTTGATGAAATAGGTCAGATTTATATTTAAATGTATTTACGTATGTTTTTGTATAAATAAATAATATGCCTTTAAAATAAATAATACTAGTATATTCTTGAAAAAAAACTACATACGAGTTTATATGTTTATTTACAACGTATTGAAAAACAGTTGTGTCACAAATCGAACGTGTTGCAGTTGTGGCCTTATATTTGTCGATTTACGTTGAAGTATATGTGTTCGTGTTGGGTTACAACACCATACACACGAGGGAAACTTTTCGTTTTCCCCTAACAGACCTTTTCACACTCACTTTCGGGGAGCTTTATTGCCATCGCGTAAGTTTACTGTCAAAAAAGTTTTCGAAACACCAATTTCGCGGACGAAAAACTATTGTGCTCTCTTCTGTACGTATGCGAGGCGTCGGAGAGAGAAATCTCTACACGAAAAAAATAGTAAATAAAAGCTAGACAAACTTTGAAATAAAAAAAATGTTTTCGGGCGTCAAATGCCGAAACGTGAATTTTTCCATAAGTTTTTCTTTTAATGAAAAACCAATTTTTCTTACTAAATATATCTGGAAAATCAGTTTGTTTTTCAGTTGGAGCTATAAGGGTCAAAATAAATTAACTTGTTGAATATAATATTATACATAATATAATATACGAGTATAATACTTTACCCGAACTCAAAATTATTTCTTGATTATATAAACAGGATCGATAAAATTGATAATTTTAATTGATCATTGTGATTGAAAATATTTTATTTTACTACTAAAAATATTATATTTCCCAAACAAATCATCAATCAATGTAGTCGACAGATGGTTTTCATCATTGCTGTTTCGAACATAAAATAATAACCCATACTTTAAATGAAAATCCATTTTACTGTAATACTTCACATAGAACATTAATCAATCCAAATATTAATTAAGTACTAGATAAAGCAAAATTAGGCATCAAAACAAACGCAATATTTTCCAAAGAACATCTTAATCCGCTGTAAAATTTCAAAATTACACCGCAAAATAAGTATAACACGACGCTGATAGTCGGATATACGCTTATTTTATGGTAATTGAATGCTTATATTAACCGAAATTCGCTTCTAAGACAAAAGACGACCCGTTTTCGGATTATTTGATAAAATCGAGCAACCCCCTCGTCTCCACTTACCCCTGTCCCTGGCTCTTATGGGGGTTCGCATTTTCCGCTTGGGTCCCGTCTAGCGGTTTTCCCACACGGAAAATATGTATACAGATTTACATGAAAGACAGGCCTGGAGAAAAGTAAACAACCACCCGATTCCCCATACGCGAGCCCTTGCCGGACCCTTCAAGAACAATGTACGTCGAGATTGTTATGGGATGAGTACGAAAAAGGGTGTTTTCTCGCAAAGCATATTTGGCATATGTCCCACCGTTGGAACGAACAGATCGTTCCAGAAATTTACATGATTTACTTATTTATAAAAAATCTTCATATATTGGAGGAAATTTGAATGTACAATTTTTTATTTGTCCTTGTATTGAAGGTAACAATTACACTATTTAAATTTTCCGTTATGGATAATTATTGTAGATTCTATTATAATTTTCATCTGTTACTGATGTTACCGATATGACAAAGTCATAAATACTGTTATAATTGTTAATAAAAAAATATTTTTATTTTACAAAGCAGAGACTAAAAAAAATTGATGAAAATTTAATGTTAATTAAATCAAGCGACCAAAAGTTTGATTATAAATATACATATATACTTATCTAGACATAAATCACCATAGAAGAGTTCTTACTTATTATATAATGTATAGGAATTTATAAGGATTAAATATGTTAAGTTCATTTTATAGAATTCATACAATATACAATGAGATATTACAAGTTTAAATTAAATTTAAGTTTAATCTAACTTATCCGACTATATGTTAGTATAATGCCTAAGTTTGATTCGGATCAAATAACTTGTTTTAAATTAGATAAACTCTTCAAAATCACAATTTAATTAATAATTAAAACAATAAAAATCTTTTCAATTAATATAAACAGTACATTAATACAAAAATATCAATTTTTGTGTCATATTGTACTCCTAAGTGGGCGTCCATCGGACTGGGCAGGACGCGCGGGATTTAAACGGACCGTACGTGAAAACGGACCATATAATAAAAATAAAGCTTTCAACGTAGACTGGGAAGGGAAAAAGTACGAAAGTACCCAAAGGGACGAACAGTGTGCCATTCGTATCTTTAACTGCACCAAATGAGCCATCGCAGGCCGGAATTAATCATTCTCCCTTTCAGCGGCCATATTTGCGTAACGCTCTCGCAGATTTCTGCGATTATAATATATTCGGACGTTTTTGTGAGAAATTCGCATGGCTGGATGTTTTGTTAGATGGTGGTTCTGGAACTGTGATGTTTCATAATAATATATTTGACAATAGTTTGAAACTCGTAATATAAATCATACGAAAAAAAAACATTCAAATTTTGAGCATTTTTCTATGTATGTACTAATATTGACTATTGAATTAATCCATTTATGACTGTATTAAGTTTATACCACACATTTAAAAAATACAATTTATATAATATGTGAACGTATGATATTTCGAAAATTGATTGAGTTTAAATGATAGGGTCATTCGAAAAGGTTGACAACCAATGCCGTGAAAGATGCTCTCATATAATACGTATACTGATGATACGATATATTATCAGTTGATCTTTTGGAACGGAACGTGCACGTTACGTATATTTGATCGTATCAGAAAATTGATCAAACGTTCGTAAAATTGAAGGCGATATTCGACGTCGGAAGTTTGTCTTTCGCATATGCGATTTTTCCGCATATAAATGTTTCTCTTTTTTTTGTATTCATTTTCTTTTGATCGCTTTCCGCTCGAAAGGTTTTCGGCTTGAAATGTTCGGGTCATTCTGGATATTTTATATGATGTTTCATAAAAGAGACAATTGAAAAAAACGATCATATGCGAGGAAAATATGTTATTGATTTTGCGAATGGGATTGACGCACGTTCAACCGTAACTGGAATATTTATAAATCATTCTATTTTCGAACTTTGATAATATTAAGAATAAAATTGTATAAATACAAATGTATATATGTTTTCGATAGAATAAATACTTTTTATTGATCAATTAAACTAGATGTATTGAAATGAAGACTTTCTTAGTTGCAGTTTGATGTTGGTTTCTCTTTCATGAAATACCACGCCTTTGAATTCGAAAATAAATAATACTTCGAATTCAATATTATTTATATAGAATTAAATGAAAATAATGATGTATAGATAGTGTTTTGTTATTTTTTCATCTAATAATAGTCAAAAATAATTTTGCTAATATCTAAAAAAATAATCAAGCTAATGTGACTGCGCTGCAAAAGTTAACGCCGAGTTTGACCGAGAGAGTAAAAGCGTCGGCGAAAAACAATAGTTAACCCGTACTTCGGCGGAGCGTCTACGATGAGTTTTGTAGTTAAGATAAAGGCGCACACTGCACTTTATAAAGAAAACTCTTTAAAGTAATGCACTGCTTCGTCTGTTGAGGGTAGGAGGAAGCCAGCCCTTGCCGCCGAAGAGAATAACTCGTATAACCAGCAAGAGTGTGCTCGGCGGAGAGCCTCCGTACAAACAAGAGGACGAAAAAATAAAATGAAATAAAAATACCCTCTGTTGTCGGATAAAGGCATTGTTTCGCAAGACGCTCTAGCTGCTTGGGTTTCTTGGCCAAACATGCACTTCCGATGGCTCTCCCCATTCAACGACGTATCGTTAATGTAAAGAGCGTTTCTGAAATGCATTACGTTTGTAAATAACGGATATGGTGAATTTGCTTTGAGATATTTTCATATGATCGTACATCAACTTTCATTTATAACAAAGCAAATATTCAAATTCAGATCAACATCGAACATTAGGAATTTTCTGAAGGAGTCGCTCTATCTTCCTGTCGGTCAAGTTGGTTACTTGTTGTGTCGCCTTGGAATTACTGGTATACGCAAATTTGTCATTCAAATGCAAAATTATAAATTATTCATGACCCCTGAGAGAGACCTCCTCGAAGCTCAAACGCCATAGATAGACGAAGGTTTCTTTGTCTATAGAGGCGTCTATGTCGATCGGTAATGTATTGTATTGAGGACGTCAAAATGGAACGCGTATTTTCCATATAAATACAATAATTCGTTTTGCTGTGTGTACACATAATATTTAAATGATCGCAATCGAATTGTTGTTTATCGTAGCGTAACGACCGAGCTTGCATATTTTGTAAACTTGATGACGAATCATTTTTCACGAAATTGAAATTTGCATAATGGTGTGGATGTTATTTAATTATTTATTGTTAATTAATGTACACAAGGCTCAGTGGTCTAGGGGTATGATTCTCGCTTTGGGTGCGAGAGGTCCCGGGTTCAAATCCCGGCTGAGCCCTCCTTTTTGTGTTTAACATTAATATTTTTAATAAAAAAATTCATTTTTTAACAAAAAAATCATATTTTATACTTTCTTGATATCTAAACAATATTTCTAAAATGTCAATTATAATTAATTGTTATTTAATTCTTTATTTTTAATTAATTATTAATTGTTAATTAATTGTTTATTGTTAATTAATGTTCATAAGGCTCAGTGGTCTAGGGGTATGATTTTCGCTTTGGGTGCGAGAGGTCCCGGGTTCAAATCCCGGCTGAGCCCTTTTTTGTGTTTAAAATTAATATTCTTGATTAAAATAATTAATTTTTTAAACAAAAAAAATCATGTTATACTTTCTTGATATTTAAATCATATTTCTAAAATGCCAATTATAATTAATTGTTGTTAATTATTAAACAAATAACGACATCTATCAATATGGATAAACGAATTTTCATCGCACAATTATTTTACGATACAAATGAGTCGTTTAGTACTCGTATATATGTATGTATCTAATCTACTTATCGATCCATCATTTATATTTCAATACCCATATTTTTTTTTAAATTTCGTAAAACATTTTAGCAACGCGAAAAATTTCTCGCCTTAAATTATTAAATTTTGCGGAAACGATAAGCAATCCCGTTCGAACCGTAATGTTTAAAAAGGAAAAGTGCGTCGTCCCTTCGAAGAGGTTGAGGTGCGAATTTGGGTAACCTAATTTTTTCCAACATTAGATTAAAGATTTAGTGTCGGAGCTCCGTTCGGTGAACGAAGTAATTTATCGGTGAAAAGTTTCAGTTATAAAGTAAAGTAAGGCTTCTGAAAGACTTTCCCCGAGCGGTGAAAGTCTGAAGTGGCGCGTCGTCGCGCTTGTGATTTGCAATATGAAAGTTTCGTATTAATTCCCGCTAATTTGAATTTCGCAAACAATTCACTAATCGTCACCTACATTAGTTTCATTAAAATACGATCAGTTTCTATACAATTCATTGACAAATCACGAATGAATGAATCAGAGTACTTTTAGAAAGTCACGTTCGCTATCAACGTTCTTTCTATTATAGATTAATAAAAATATATATAATATTATCTTTAATACATTTCTTTGAGAGCGTTACATTTTCTCGCGTTGAGAAATGATTTTTTCAACAATGCCTCCGCCGTCGAGAAATAATAAAGCCTCGAACATATTTTCCGATAAAGTCTCGAGCGCGAAATGCGCCACGGGCAATAAAATCCGAGAGAGGGTTTTTATTATGGCCTACGTGTGTGTGCGATACGTATACTTATCATTCGGCTTAATGCATTATTTGTATAATATTGTGTCGTTATATTAGACTGTGTTGGCGGGAAAACGAAATGGGAAAAATCGAGTAAAAAGTCGCGCGAGCGTAAAATTAGAAACGACACGGCCGCTGCGCTGTGCATGATGCACTTCGCACGTTCCAGACTTCTGTTCGGTTTTGTTTTCTGGGATTTTCATGGAGGTTTGTTTAGTCTGTGTGTCTGGGAAAGTGTCAAAGGTATTTTAAGTTGAGTCGAAAAAACATTTTATCAAAATAAATAAAATACATGTGCATTGTTCCGAGAAAAATAGCTAGAAATTATTACGAAATGTTTGTTTCATTGCCACTAAATTAAATTAAAACCGATTCATATTTAATTTTTTAAATTTGCGTGTGTTTCTATCGTTTACAAAAAGAAATTAATTTGTTAATAAAGTGAATACATCACATCTATAATTTTATAATTAAAAATCACGTTCTTACTTTTTCAGTAATATTTCACTTAATTCTAATGCAAAATAAAACTAACCGAATAAACTATTGATTTTCATACAATATAAAGATTGATTGAAATCATAAACGATGCATGATTTCACAACAATAAAAGTTCTTACATTAATTTTTTCAATCAATATTATTTTATTCGGAATACGTATTGTTTTCAAACTCAAATTGATATAAACGATTTTCAAATATATTTTCGCAACGTATAAATTGCATTTTCAAATGTTTTGACATTTTAACGACGGACTCGAAGTGAATAAATGTGCAACGCGACATTAAAATAGATGTACGAGTGAAATACGTCCCATTTAATATTATCACGTTGATATATCGGACGAGACAGCTTAAAGAAATTCCACGATGATTGCTTGTTTGTGAATTTTTAAGAAAGTTAAAATACTTGGAAACCGTATTTTATATTCAGTCGTAAATATTTTGGTATTACCAACAACAAGATTATATCGAGAGAAAGAATTCTTAGAATTGATCTCACGATTAGTATTCTTCGTGCTTGTTAATTCATAAAAGCAAATTTTAATACTCCGTTTAAAAAAAAATCAGAATCAACAGATCTTTTATATAAAAAAAATCAAAAACAAAACAGACATTAACTCTAAACAAAAGAGGCACTAAAGACCATCTAATGCGTTGCGATTTTCCTTCGAAACCGCACCACGACCGGCAAGAAAAAAAAGACACAGGCAAAAAGGAAAAACCTTGACTGCGACGACGACGACGCAAAACGTATGCAAATGGACACATTCGAAAAGCCTAACGTCCAAAAATTTAAATTCAAAGCGCCGAAGCTCGCATGGGCTTTAAGGCTTTACGGGGGCTCCGTGACTCGCGCGCTTTTTCGGCCTGCCCAAATTTGCCACAATCCTGCTCGTTCCCTTCGTCCGAATATTGAGGGGATGATTGTGGATTTTTTTTCTTTATTTTTAAGAAAAGAGTATTTTTAGGTTTTTGAAATCGTGACATTTAAAAATATATATATTTTATATACATATAATAGTGAATTGTACCTTAAATACGATCTGACATAGTTTGAATAGGCAGGAGATGAAAATTAAGATTTTCAGATCAATTATGAATGGCCAAGTACATTTGATTTTAAATATGGTATTTTGGTTAAATAAAAAATCGATACACAAATATTCTTTCTTTTTTTCTTTCTTTCTTTCTTTCTTTCTAAATAAATAAATAAATAAATGGGTGATGCACATTATGATCTATATTTTTTCGAAACTATTAATAAGAAAAAAAACTGTAAATGAACATAAAACGGCATTGTAAACTTTTTTATATTCCGAGAATTTTTATTTGAATAATATAAAAGTTTTTATCCATTTTTCTAATACATCTGTATATTAAATATTTTTATAGAATTAAAACGAATACCTTGATACACAAAAAAACATAAATTTATATAAAATTCTTTTAATATTCAAAAAAATAAAAATTCGCCACATGTACACTGCCAAAAACACAAATAACCATCATCAACCGCATCACCCTCAAATTTCAAATCCACCCCAGCACGTTTAGGCTTTGCGGAAAAAAATGAATTTTTCCTCCTGACGTTGCTTTTCGTTGGCGGCACCGTTTGAAATTTAGCCAGGGCCGTCGGGGGGATTAGAGGCCCGCTCCCCGTCGATTAATTAAAACTTGAATTTTTAATTTGGCGCCCTGTTGGCTCGGTAAATATTGAAACTGGGACGGCGCTGGATTTCGCTAACGAACGTTTTGGCGCCAACGAGCCGCGCTTATTAATTTTGTTGTTTCGACGTGGTGCGTTGTTCCGTCATGGTAGAAGCTAGTTGATTTTGACGGTTTGGAATTTACGTGTCGGTTTGTGAACTCGGGGATGAGATGGTTAGGGGTGTATGATTACATTCTGATTGAAAATGGAGTATTTTTTGTTTGGAGAGAATCGAAAATTTCTTGTGTTTCATAGATTTTTTTTTATAGAATTTGCTAATATTTATAATGGTAGTATGTTTATTTTTTTATTTCGATTTAATTAAATAGATCTAATGACACATTAATGAAAAATTGAGTTCATATAAAAGGTTTTCATGATGTAAAAATAATTTTATTTGATCATTTTAAGTGTTCAAAACGAGAGAATAGTCATATAAATATATTCCCGAAATCTTGCTATATAAAAATTAATTAATTTAATAAAAAAGAGGGCTCAACCGGGATTTGAACCCGGGACCTCTCGCACCCAAAGCGAGAATCATACCCCTAGACCATTGAGCCGGTTGTAGTTATGTGTAATTGTTAACAAACAAATGACTCATGTATATGTATACCGAATTTTGCAACGTAACGGCAATTAAGCAATACAGAGTGGCCGCGAGAGCGCAACACTTGCGGAACGTCACGAATAAACAATATGTCCGAATTTTTTTTATTACGTACACAATATACAAACATATATCAAAGAGTTCAATATTGACCAAACGCATATGTTTTCAGTTGTGTAATTATTTTTTTGGGTCGTTACGAATGTCAAAACAAGCCGTTTTCATCATATTTGTGAAGCATTTTTATTAATTTTATTGAGTTGTAAATTATGATAAGGGATATCGATCATTTTTATTGACTCTTAAAAATATAATTAAATAAGATCGATATATTTTCCAAACACCTCAATTTTCGAACCTTAAACGAGCAACAAATATTTCATTACAGCAACACTGATTTATCACCATCGTTTCGAACACCTAGGTTTTCAACAGCCATAGAGTGTCAGGACGGAAAACGAGCCAGCTCGTTTCCACGAATTATCCGCAAAAAGCGATACTACAAACACTTTTCGAACGTTTGTTCGACGTCTTCGTCGTCGTCTAGCCGCCAGTCTAATGCATCTTGCATCCGTGATAAATTGACATCATCAATTACGCGAAAAGAGCGATGTTGAATGAAAAAATAAATAGCGTCGGAGGGAAAAAAGTGGCGGAAAAGCAACCATTTGGCTCGCTGTCTCCCGCGTGCGCTTCTCAGACCTAAGAATTGATGGATGATGGTGTTTCCTCGTATTAGGTGGTCGGTACATGTTACTTGCTCGGTTACATTTTTATACATCTCTGTATCGTATTATCATAATGACATGTTTTTTTATGTGTTCCGTTATTGTTATATACATTATGAATCAATATTATTATTTTTTCATATGGATATTCGTCGAATTATTATAGAAGTTCTAAGTCTGAAGAAAATTTGTATAATAAATAAAATATACGATGCTTTAATGTTTTTTTGTGAAACATAAAGTTTTAATTTGGCTTTCTATTTTTATTTTTTATCTCTTAATTCAAAATCAACTACGAAAAACATTTTTTTTGTACAGTTGAAAACGGATGAGTTTCTGTGAAAAAGTTTTACATATATTTTTTTAAGACATCTTACACCACTCCTTACTACCCTTTAGCACTCCTTGCCACTATGAATGACAGCAATGCTAGAATCTTTCATATTCACTCATAAAAATTTTATTTCAAAAATTATATAGTAATATTATGTTCAGTATTATTTTTTATATTATTCTCATTACTTTTGTGACAAAATACGTTTTAATATATACCGATTTAAAAATCTGCTTGGATATAAGAAAATTGCATTTTAAAAAACACCACAGAAAATATGAAGGGAATAAAAGCACATTTAAAACAATAGTACACTATACAGCGTCGAGCTTCAAACAAATTTCAAATTCTACACCAGCTAAAACGACGAGCGCATAAAACGATAAAGCGCACAAAACCGCGCTAGCTGCAAAGCGAATTAATTATGAACAAAAGGTTAACACGAAAAAAAATAAGGCAAAACCAAAAACTAAAACCCACTACCATAATTAGTTCCTACTATGCATGCACGTGAGGCTTTCGTTCAAATAAACATTACGCGGTAGACGAAGCGCGAGTTAATATGGTGCCTTTGCCGTGAAGAGAACACGTTCTTTGGAAAGCGGCTAATTTCTATGTGCTTACGCGTTTGACTGTTGAAAAATCGGCTAGCACGTAGCTTTGGATCTCCTTTGCCAGCCAGTGAGCCCTTTGACTCGAAGGAGTGGAAAAAGGGTGGTACAAAAGAACGGCGTCGAGTTAAAGACGAGCTTTGTAAGACAAAGTAATTGGTTTTTACTGGTTGCGAGCTTGCGGCTTGCGAGAGTCGGATTTCTCGGTTGACGGATGGAAACGTTACGTCGCGTGTCTTGTTCGTGTTCTCGTGCTGGGCGATTGTATGGTTTTGTTATTCCGAGTTAAATGAGTATTACGTATTGTACGAGAAGTGTTACAATAGAATAAATTCAATTTAAATCAAGATTTTCCAAGAAAATACAAGAAAATTGAAAAATACCCACGCATATTATACACATCGAAATGTTTCCTTTACAAATATTATATCGAGAACCATTCCCACACATTTCCATGTCTAATAAATGCCAAGCACATTCGCAGAATAAGCATGGATAGTGTTGTAGCGGCGTAATATGTCGCATGGTGATTTGTGTGGTCGAAGAGCATGTATTGAATAGTGGTCTCACTAATGGGTTTCGCAATTCTGCCATGGACGAATTTATTTGCCGTTCGAGTCGGACGTTCGGCGAAACAAAGCGTTGGCAAAAATATTGCCTTAGATTGTGTTTGCGTTTTTAATGAACGTATTGTGTCGTTTTGTTTTGTTTGAAAAATGGGCTTCTTTTGTGTCGAAGCGCGCGCTCCTATGCCACTTCGGCATTTTCACTATTAAACGTCGGCTAGGGGCATACGAGTGTGTAAAATGTATGTAGGTCGTATGATTTTCTATAAATATTATGTATTGAAATAATATATTCGTCATATGGATTAAATCTGTATGTATCCAATAATTTATAGGTATTATTATCGTTTGAGGATAATATTAGAATAAGTATTTTTTGATAACGTGGTAATTTTAAAGAAGTATTTTATTCAATTATTTTACAATTACTTAGAAACGTATCAGAAATATTGTATTAAATATTAATATAACTAAAATTAGCTTATGTTCTTTTGTGAATTATTTCGATTATAATTCAGAAATATTGATATGAAAACAATGAGCGTAGGAAGATTATCCGTTGGAGTTATGTTTTCGGTAAATAATGATGTGAATCAAATTAAAATATAATAATTATTATTAAGACGCTAATTAAATACTGTTTCAATAATATCTATTAACATTATTCACGTAGGTTGAAAAAAAATAAAAAAAAACAATTAAAACAACCGATAACCATATACGAATAAGACACTTCACCTAAACAGAGAATAGCACTTACAAGATGGACATAGCCAGCAAGATCCATCAACGAGATAACCATTCAAGATGCGGTTAGTCCATCGTCAATACAATATCACGATGAAACACATCGCAAACAATAGCCTCGGGAGCGACAAACCTATTACCAGAATGAATATTGGAATTAAGCACCTAAACTCACACACAATTGACCCCGACACCGACACATCGCTCAACATCCGATCGCCATAGTGACGATCATTAACACCGTTCTTCAGAAGCCCCATCGAGGATACAGTAACGACCGAAAGCCTCCAACAATCGTATGCGCACAGTCGATTAATCGTCGAATAAATGCGGCAATCAAACGAGGAAAGAGCCGTGCCCCAGTTGTGCAAAAGCAGCAAAGGCAGTGGAAACGTTGACAAAGTTATACCCGCAGGTTTACGACTGTTCACCGCCATAAATTCGAGCATTCTATTATGTAGTTAAGCCGGGGCAAAACGGGGATATTTTCCCGCTCCCCATGGTCGCGGGTTGAAATTGTTACATTCTCACGACGTTTAGCCGACGATCTCTCACTCAATGTATGTGTAGGTGTGTGGATGGGGTTCGTGCTACAGCCTTGCCCGAGTCGGGTATCGATCGGTTCAAATTGTGGTAATTTTGAGTTTTGGGCTTTGAATAATTGTGTGGGTGATGTTTTTTAATTAGAATTTGATTAGTGTTGAATTTGAAAATTCATTTTATAAGGGTTTTTGAGGGGATAGTTAAAAGAGTAAAGTTAAAATTTTAAATACAGATCGTTCTCGATTTGTGACGGAGACACGTTCCTAAACTTCGGCTGTAAGTCGAAACTATACAAAAAAAAATTATCGATTTTATTTATATAAAAATTTCAATTTTTTTAATTTCAATTTAATCCTGCCACGGTTAATGAAATAATAATGTAAAAAAATATTTTGTCAGATTTATTTTTCAATAAGTAAGAACTCATTAGGACGAAAAATGTCTGGCAGATAATAAGTCAATACAATAATTCGAACGAGTCTTGATCTGATATAATTTGGCAGTAAATAATTTCAATATTTAATTTTTTTTAAATATTCTCTTATTCAAACGTTTAATGATATTTTATAAGTCTCAGACTATAAATTATGATTACATAATATTTTTATCATATTTCAATATAAAATATTAATTAATACCAAAATATTTATTTCAAAAAATCGTATGCCATATTCTAAAAATAACAAAACTATTCCGAAATCCCCATAACGCGGTCGATCCACATACCGAAACCTGATTCCCAAACGCACCAACAAACACATACCCCGCAAACGAAGGCTTTGAATGATTCCCGTCTGGTGAAATTCGCAGGATTTTCGTTCTCATAACCTTTCGCAGGGTCCCACAGGACTCCAATTGCCACTGGCCGAAATAATTGTGTGCCGAATAACCGCGTTCCCTTGGGAACAACTCGGGTTGCGCCAGAACAACGCGAGCCTACATTATATTATTGTGCGATATGTGCTATTTGGTGTGTGTATTATAATTTGGTTTGTATGGGGCACAGTCTGCTCAAAAAGTAGCTATACATATTCATGCGAGGGCCACCATTAAGAAGAAAAAAAGTGGTTGTCCAGAATACGGTGCGTTTGGCGTAATCAGTTTCGGGTGGATGTGTTTTGTTATGGTTTCGGAGATTGTATGGAAATTAAATTATGTGATTTTGAATTAATAAAAGGTTAAGTTGATAGTTTCCGTGACTGATTTTTTTATATTCAAGTTAATAAAATACATAGAAAAAAATCACTTAGCATTATAATAAATAAACTAATCCTATTAAAGTTTCACAAAATGGAAGTTATACAGATTTTATTCACAAATAAAATACTCGTTTATGAACTGATAGATTTTGTGCTCACAAAGCTTCCACACAAATGTAAAATTTCAACCGTTAATTCGCAAATAGCAAAATCTGATCGCGGGCGTATGTTTGTCGTTCGAAACTAGCAGAACAAACAAAACGCAAAACCACCCCACATGCGGTAACAAAACGTGTCCACAGTTTCAGAACATCAACGAACGATGACACCCGCACCTATTCATAGATAAAATCAATATTCAAGCACAAAAAACTTAATAAACAATCCATACGCATCGGAAAACATATGAAAAACGATTCAGAACACAAAACCGTCAACAAACAGAGCTGAAAAGCGATACGGTTGACGTTTCAGGACGCGCGTATGTGTTGTCGATTGAAAATGCGACGCGAGTGCATAATCCGGCGCGGCTCAATGGGGCATTGTATGAAAAGTGTCATGCAAATATTTCGCAAGCTCGCACAAATGCATTCAACCCCGTGTTTATGGCTTGCACGGTGCGGTGTCGAGTTGTTTTCCGGTGTCTAGGGCGGCAATAACACTTAAAACTTTCAACCGTGTATGACGAAGGGGTTTGCGTTCGCGTCGATTGTTCGTTTGTTGATGGGTGGTGGAAAAGTTTTTTTTTTTTTAAGTATAATTTTCATGGAGAATGCTGTGTGTTATTTTGAAATGTTTTGGTTCATTATCTGAAAAAATATTGATAGTTTATTAACGATATATAATATAAAATCGTGTTTTTCCTGCTAAATTCTTTTACGATTTACCTAAATATTTTATTCTCGCAGCATACATTACAAATACATTTTTTTTTCAAGTTTTTATTAATTATGATTATATATTTAAGTTTCCTTTACTTGAATATGTTTTTATTTGTAGTATTTCACCAAATGTTATATAATCAACTGAGAACAAAAAGCTCGTACATCTCAGTGTGTCCTCAGTTGGAAACGCCAGTAGGATATGGGTTAATACTAATTTTGTTATAAAAATGAGTGATGTATTTTACAAGTTTAATCGTTTACTAGGGATGGATCATCAGTAAACTGATGATGATTTTTACTACACATTGATAATTTCCTTATTAAAAATATGTTATATTGGATATCCATCGATGATGAAAAAATTCTCGATATTCATCCCTTGTGAAAATTATTTGGGCCATTTTATGAATAGATTTCATTTTAGATATCATATTTAAAATAATATGATATCTGATAAACTGATAATAGTATGGGTTTTTATATTGCTAAAGTATTTTTTTTTATAATAAAAGAGTATTTTCATGTAAAGTGTTTCTTGAATTGCCCGTTTTTCTAATGAACCCTATACATCGTAATATACAATATAATATAGAACATTTTCATTAATTTTTTTAATAATGTTAAAACAAAACAAAAATAATGGTTAGGCGAAACGTACAAAATATTAAAATTACTAAAACAATTTACCTTTTTTTTTAAAATTCAATTCATGGAAATTTGCAGTGAAACCCTCCCGTGAAAGCGGTGCAGAAATCCTCCACCCCACTACGACCCGCGAGACAACGGTTCATTTATTCCATTCAAAACGATTATACACACCACAGAGAGCCGAGAGAGAGCAAAAAGGAGCCCGAAGAGCACCACGAGTACGACTGAAAAACGAAAAAGAAAAAAAGGACGAGTACAAAAAAGGGAAAAGCTTCCAGGTTTATCTGAGTGCCGTTGCGCGTTAACCTTGCATTATTACGGCGAAGGAACCGTTCGAGCGCGACGTAATACGTTCTCTTCGTATAAATCATCCGACTTTGGGACGGAATTTTTCGAAAAAAGGATTCTTGAAGACTTGAAGAGGAGCAGTCTTTGCGAAAAAGCAGCGACAACAATGGCTAGAAGCGCATGATTGAAGACTCTGAAGCGATGCGGCTAATGGAAATTTCGGAGTTCGGCTGAAAACTGAGGCGCTCGGATGCATTTCTCACGTTTGTGTGTTATGTGTGGGTGTGTTTTGGGAAATTTTACATACGAAGACGTATTACTGTTCTTGGTTACCTTGGATATGAGACAAGGTAAGGCTTTAGGCGAAAAACGGCCTAAAGTGCTTTCGCGTTTTGCACGTGTAAGCGGGTCATTTCGAAAGTCCTAAAATGTGATAAAATCAAATATATATTCTTTCATATTTTAAATTAAAAACATTTTTTATATAAATATATAAATGGACAAATTGAATTCAAAATTTAAATGATTTATAAATATTATATCATACAATAATATCTCACAAACGATTTTTTTATATGAAAACGTATAGGTACTCGTTTTTTTATATAATAGTATAAAAAAATAAGTCTACCAAACTATTCTAAGTCAAAATAAGTATCTACTATATAAAAACAAAAATCAAAACTAAAACAAAATTTATATAAACAATGAAAACTTTCAAGGCGCCCAACGTATACGAGAAACGTACGCACATAGCGCGTAGCTCTCGTCATAAATGAGTAATGAAAGTGGGAAAATCCGCAAGGCTTGATTTGATAATTCGACCCTGTGTCTTAGGCACAGAGGGAAAGTCAACGGCGATGACGACGCTTAACTAGCCGTGAAAATGAGCACGAAGAACGGGGACACTGTGCAGGAGGAAAATGCGGAAATTTTCCGACCCGGCCGCGGGCAATATTGCGCCGTAATGCGGCGAATGAGCTTTTTCATGGTGTGTGTGTTTGAAATTTATTTGTTTGGCCTTTTTTTCGCCATGGGTTTTAGCGAGTATGGTGGCAGAGATGGGAAAAGGTCTAAGTTAGTTATGCGGACACTTTATGGCGTGGTGATGCAGTTTTGTCTTATAAAATTTTATTATAAACATATAATATAATATATTAACTATTTTTAGAAATTATAATCTTATTTCACTAAAAATTTAATGAAAAGGCGTTGATGGAAAATTTTCCTTGATGTTACAAATATTAAGCTAGATATTATTACAACGAATTCTGCAAACGAAATTCCATTGTGTATAATATTTGTTCACAATTACCGCGTCTGCATTCATACGTTGAATGCACTATTAAAGATGTAAAGTGTATCAAAATGCAACGGTAACGGTGTGCAATATTACGGCCATTGTTCATTCTGAATAGAATTCAATAGGAACGATTTCAGCCGCTTTTCTCGGCTGCACTTGTTATAATACGTGGAATTTCCAACTAGAACTCAAATGGAAAACCTCCAGCGTGCATTTAAATCGAATAAAGTTGCACGTTTGGAAATTTAAGGTGTTGTGAATCGTTTAAGTGAATACGTGCCGTAAACTATTTCAAGGCGTACATAATGCAGGAAGAGCTTAAATTTTAAATAAATACTATCAAAATTATTATGTAGTTTTATTCGAATTTATCACCTGTACAGGTGCAAAAGCCTTAAAATATAATTGCTTTGATATAACCATTATTATGACATAATTTTAATATTGATCGAAAAACCACAGACGTGGGTTATACTTTATTGTTTGATATGCTATAAAACGGGTGATAAAAGTTTTAAATGCGAAAAGTTCAGCATTGTTAGCGGTTAATGATGAGGAATTAATGTTCCTTAGATCGATCTTCGAAATCGCGAATAACATTCACTCGATAAATGCAACCACGCATAAATTAAAAATATTTCATAAGCGATAAGATTAATTATTTTATTTGTGAAGTGTAACATTAAATATTTATTTTATATTTAAAGGCAATTTAATACTTTATAAATATGGACAACTTTTTTCAACGAACGCTAAGTAAATAAGTTAAATGGCATCTACTTTATTTATATTTCGAAATTCTTAGAAATTCCATAGAATTTCTCGAGACTTTTTAATATAAATAACCTTTCATATCATTTATCTTGTATTTTTTTGACAGTTTGAGAAAAAAACTTGAATAATATTATACGGGGATTATGAAAAAATATATTCGAACATTTTTCGGAGATATATTAAACGTACATATAATACATAACATAATTTAACCATCCTGCGATAAATCGAAGCGCCCCACTAAAATATCCATACTTACGCAGATATTGAAAATTCGTAGTGTGTTTTGCGTATAAATTTAATTCAGCACACCGATATTGCTTTTTGTACCCGCTAAAGATTTATCGAACAATGGGGCGAAACGGCCACTTGAAACGTTCACCTACGACCATACCATACCCATTGGCCGAAGTCCAGAGTCCGTACTTAAAACGAGGATTATTACCTACCGTGTTGCACTCAAAATATACACGAAATATGCTATAATATTAGCCCTATCCTTTCTAGAGTGTGTGTTGAACAAATGCGGTCTCGTACTTAGCTGGAAGTTAGATACGTCACATTTTCCAGCGTTGCGATTCTCTATACGTAAAATTTGGTTTATTCCGCAAAATTATTGCATGTATTTGAACAACGGTTGCACAATGTATGAAGGCTCATTAGTGGTTCTGATCGTCGGATTCAGTCATCTGTGATAAGAGGGATTTCGGTCGATTGAATTGAACGTCAAATTTTTTTTTGCAATTGCGATTCGCACTGAAGCAAGAATTATGGCGGTCATTTCGTTCTATAATCGTACGAAATAAAACGCGGGAATATATAGTGTAATTTGTCGTTATTGTAATGGCATAGGCTTGGTCGTTTATAACAGCGGTATTTCTCCAACTTGTCATTGCTCGATTTAACACGAGTCTTGTTTGAAAATAAATTCCGTCTCGCGCTATTTATGCCCACCTCTATATTTAACGCAACCTTTTTTTATCCTATTACGCTCGTTGGGATTCCTAACATTGTTAGAGTTTACTTATTATCCCCAGAAAGAACGGAGGGAAAATAAATAAACCGTGCAACTAGCCCTTAATATTCGGCTGTGATTCCGTACGTTCGGTGTGCGAGCCGTTTGCACTATTGTTACATTGTACGTTTTAATATTGCCGCATACAAAGCCTTATTATGTGGCTGAAATGAAACTAATTTCATTTTGTAACTAAATGAAATTATTATAAATGAAAATTTATTTTGAAATGAATATAATTTCCAATCGAATTTGATTTTATCAATTATAAAAATTATGTTTTTAGCCGTATTAGATCTGAAAGAACATTTAAAAAAATTTTTTTTTTTCGAAAAGAGATTAACTGTAATGGTATGTGGAAAATATTTAAACTTTAGATGATATTGAAAAAAATAATCATCGCAATATTTTAGTATTATTTTTTCAATACCTATATAGATAATTTCCCATATCAGAATCATTAATTAACGCATTTGTATGATGATTTAAAAATTGATTAGATCGCATACGACGGTTGTTAACTTCTGTCCACGTCTCCAGTATCGTCTCAATAATAGGTCTACTTAAATTTATATTTATTTTCACTGAACAAGAGGAGAGAGAGACCGAACGGGCACCAGAAGGCAGACAAATGTTCGCATCTGTTCGTCCCTCTTACCATCCACATACAATAACACCATACCATGTAATATACCATACTATAGCAACATTTCGGCCCCTCCGCGAACAAATTAAAAACGCGCGCCGACTACGAGAAACGCAGAAATAACAAATGACAAAACGACAAATAAGCGGTGTACGTCCCCGACGTTTTCACTCCGAATTATATTCCTCTTTTATTTTATTTTTATATTTTTTTTTGCCGCCGCGTTTTTATTTTCGTACACGCCCCGCTTTATTCCGTCTCTTCCCCGTTTTGAAATTGGATAATCCTTCGTACGTGTGTGTTCGGATCTCCGTGCGCTTCTGTTTTGTAGGGAAATGCGAGTTTTACTGTGAAAAGGTAGAAAGTTTGGGAATGGAGACACTTCGTTATGTTAAACGTGTGTGTGAAAAAATAATGAAGTCGAAATATGTAGACCGTTTTTTTTAGATTGATTGATTTTTCGAACGCGTAAATGTGTTTTATGCCCAGACAATGGAAACGTTAATTTAAATTCTTACGATTCAATTTTCATAATTGATTTTTAAACGAGTGGAAGATAATTGAATAGACTATTTATACTAATGAAATAATTTTCGATTGATTGAAAGCCATATAACTAATAAAATCCATTCTCTAGAAAATTGTTGATTGTAATCAACAATTTTCTAAGAATTTTTAATTTTGAATTTTTCCAATACTTGAGTGAAATTATAATATATTTTTATACGGTTTATATTATTTTTAAGATATCTTCAATAGAAATTAATTTTATACAGACCCTATAATAAAACTAAAGTCCATCTTATTTTACAATGGGACAGATAAAAACTTTCGTATAAAAATAACAAAGATTTCAAAAGACATTCAACTATTCAAATCTAATACTCTTCATTTGAAAAAAGTTCGATAATACAATTTAAAAATAGTTCTTCTTACATAGAGCGGCGTGGGCGGTCGCCTTTTTTCAACACAGCATTCGAAATACCAAAGGAAAGCCGAATCGGCTTTTATCTGGACCACCGCCGAAGTAATTTCCGAGCTTTTTTCCTCATTTTCGAACGGCCGAATTGCATTTCCGAATTTGCAAACGTATGTAGCCGTGATAACGTCATGTAAAAATATTTTATAGCCACTCCAGCCATCGGATACGATCGGTTCATATTTCACGCGAAACGCCGCTATCAATCGTGGCACGCTCTTACCAATTTCGCAAACTATTGTTTTTACGCTCGCCCTGCAATATTATGCTATTTATGTATGTGGGATTTTGCAAAAATGGCTCAGATGTGAAATATGGACGTATTCGGGTCCTGAAAAGAATGGCGTAATTTATCCGATTGTTTATTCTGTTGGATTTTATGGTGATTGGATATCAAATTATTTTTTCAGTTGACATAATAAAGGAATGGTTTGTATTGCTTTCACAGAAAAATCTAAAACTCAAGCAAACTTTAAGAGAAATTCAATTTTGCCATTTATCCGTTACCCAATTCGACGTCTACTACCGAGAACCTCTTGCACATTGCACTTCTTTTTCAGCTCTTCTGCACAGTATCGAAGTGTTGGGTAATGGCTTCTGGGAAGTTTGTATGTCGGTCGGTGCACCGATCTTGTTGTTTCTCAAAAGTCAAAGTTTGGATCTTCGGGCTCACTAACGTGTACATGTGGGTGGTTGAATTTGACCGAATGTGAAGTTTCTCTTATGAGGAGAGCAACATGTGCTCTCCTCTCAAGATGAACGTCAAACTGGGGTAGTTTCGAAAGATGATGTAATATAATATCGGAACAAACCCTAATTTTGATAAAAGTATAATATTATATATTTAATGATACTGCGACGTTTTCATATTGTAAGAAGATATTAATAACATCGTTTGGTCTATACATTTAGAATTTTGAAAGTTTAGCAATATCAAAATTTTATGTGTAAGCCTATCCAATAATATAATATTAAATATTTTCGAATATTCAGATCATATACAAAGATATCGTGAATATTCAACAGTCAATGGAAACTATTATATAAAGGAAATTTTCCTTGTCCAACTTATAATGAACGAAAAAGGAAATAGTGACGTTTTTCCGTTGAAAATCTTTTTCAATATCTTGTTTTTCGCAAACGTAACAAAAGGCTTTACGACCGCGTTAAGGCTGCGTTCCTTTTTTATGACTTTCGCCTTAATTCGTTTCTTTTAGTTGTCAATATGACTGCTATGCTTTTATACACTATTTGCATAGAAAATACGAAAAACACATAAAAACAAATACAACAAATAAGACACTCCACCGAAATTTAATCCAATTAAACCGTTACGGAACTACAACCGAAAAACAAACGGAGCGCACAGCGCAAAATTTTCGCGCGAAATATCAAAAACGACGCGATTCGAATCGCATAAGCGTATTTTCATTTTTGTTTCGCACTTTAGAGCACGATCTCACATTTCCCGCTCGAACGAGGCTGTATTTCTTGTTATTTAAAGCCGAACAATGAGGACCGGGAAGTTCAAACTTTTCGCGCGCGAAACTCAATTTCGCGCCCCCGAAACTCTCCACTCCGGCCAACTTTCGCCCTTCGAACATAATTACGAAACAGGAGTGCCAACCGTAGCGCTTTCTTTTTTTCCCAGTTGGAGAGACGTCATTGCGCGAAAATACACTTGTATCTCGATTTGTTAAACAAAAATAATTGTTTGGAACCAAAATGACATTCAGTACAAATGAATAAAGTTTTTAATATGAAAATGTATTCAAATATTCTATCTATAAATTAAATAAATTATTAAAATACTTTCAATACATATATTCTTAAAAAAGCAAAACTGACTTAATAGTACAAATATAGTATATAGTAGTTAAATAGTACAAATTTTGAATACAAAATTTATTCGTACCTTTTAATATAAAATAAAAAATATAAGAATTGGAAGATGAGTGTGTTCTGTATACAACTTGAACGATCTAGATGAGATATCGGCTAAAAATACGACCGTTGAAATATGACAAATTGCCTGGTATCTACCGCCGACTCAGAGGACACGATTCATCATAGTCACAGAATTTCTCCTTGTAATATGTTCTCGGTGTATTGTATGTATAATATTGTTGTAGTGTATGCATATGCATTTTGGTGTCGAGTGCACACCTTCCCCGTTGAATTGAAGCTCTGATAGTGACAACAACTCTATTGTTCTAATGAAAATGGATCACTTGTACAATCGGGCGTGTGAATCCTTCGAGTTCTGCCACACTACTTGCACTATTATATTATAATAGATGTGGTATAACTGTTCCGTATCGAACATGATTTAATATATTCAGTATTTATTGATAGCTTTCGATTGTTTTATATTTAAAAAAAAAAGTGGTTTGAGGAGCGTCGGTATACAAATCGAACGCACAACTTTGCAAAATAGAAATAGAGAACGAAACGTTGATAACAATGGAAGAAAATTTTCTATTGAATGTTTTCGCGTACTTTAGCCGGAACACAAATGCTAGAAATCGACGAGTTAACGATTCAACAAACTTTTGACTCTTTCGATACAACATTGCTGCGATTTTGAAATAGCACAAAACTATAAAAAAGAAACAGAATATTCAAATATAAAATATTTAATTTCTCAATATTTAATTTTTACTTAAAAAGTAATACGACTAGTGAGTTACTGAATGTTATCCGAAGAGTTATTCTTTCAAATAAAAAAAACCAACCAAGCTATTATTTATTTTTTGATTATTTAATATATTACATACCAACCGCAGATGCTTGTGCTTTAGTTTAGTTATTTTACAGACGATCAATTAACATGTTATCCTCAAGATAATTTATCATTATTTTATATTGAATTGTATACATTGTAGTTTGTATAGATATTGATTTTTTATTGTAGATCATTACAAAAAATATTTTACATTATAAATTAAAATTAATTTTAAACATTTAATGAATCATTAAAAATAAAAGAAATCACAATTTTACAGAAAAAACAAAAAAAAACAATAAGATTTTGTAGTCAAAACACCACAAAATAAACAAACAATTTTATAACACAAAAACATCCTTTTTCAAACACTTTTCCCTCATCGAATACATACAACCGAATGAAATCAAAATTAATCGCTCAAAATCACCAAATAATTAACGACGCACCAAAAGCGAGCAGACGCCCCCGGATGATTATCCGGCGCGAATTTCCCCATTTTCCGAGTTTTTCCGGCTCAAAAGCACTTCTGGATGCGGCCTAATTGGGCGTGCGCGCGGTCGTGAATTACGCGGCGCGAAAGCCTCCCTTTTCCCAGCTTTCTGGTGAGCGGCCAACACCTAAATAAATTATTTTATTATGAGCAATTACGCGAGCGTTGACATAAACTGGTCGCGCCTCGAAACTAATTTAGCAAATGCACCGGGGCCTTTTTCATTTGCGCGAGAGTGCGCGAAAAAAGCGGAATTCAGCGGTCTCGTTTTAAACGGTGCAATTTGCTGAATGAATGGGATTATTCTGCCGTGCGGATTAATTGAATGTGCAGATTGTTGTGCTTGAACGAGAAGTGGCGTGTGTGGATGTGATCTGGGTTGATTGTTGGGGTTTTTTAAAACATTTTTTTGATTATAAATGAAAATTTTGTTAATCTTGTTTTTATTGTATTGATGAAAAGTTTATATTGGGTCAATGCGAAAGTTTCATCGTTTTTTTTTTAATCAAACGTTGTATTTTGATCCCAAACCGGTGCAATGCAGATACCGCACTTTTTATCGGGTGAATCCGATAAAAAAGATCGATCCGATCTTTTTTTTTTATCTTAAACACGATCTCTGATATTTTAGCGTGAATCAATATTAATAGTAACATGTCATCATTATGTTTATCAGTTAATGAAAAATCTCTATATCCGAATTTTGGAAACCACAGTTGAATAATTCTAAAGTTAGCTGCATTTTTACTGTACATTTTACTAGTATTTTTGGTTGTGGCAGTCGCGACATTATTTTCATAAAATTTGTACTGTGAAAAATTTTATAAATGAACATTATTATTAGACATTTCAAAAGTTTCTACGGACTGTTTATTGTTTACTGGCTAGGCTAAAACTAAATAGATACTGTAAAGGAAGTATTCTCCACTTGACGGAATAGTTTGAATACAGATGTTATTCATTAGTTCGGAGAAAGGAAAAAAATATAAAATATTTTACCATCGAAAAAATACAATGAAACTTATGCATTGACCTAATAGCTTGATTTTGTTGAATTCATTGATTGATCATATAATTTAAACAATAAATGATACGATCAACATACAATACAAGATGATTTTTACAATTTGAACTCCTTGAAAGTTAGCTATTCAATATATAATAAATCAATCAAATATTCAAAAATTATAAAACACGTTATTTAAAAAATATATATATATAAATTGCTCATAATAAATAATCTTTGAAAAATATTGGTTCAGAATATTTTGCTCGAACCGCTTACGTAATGATTTTCTCTTTAATCTGCATTTTCATTCCATAAATATTTCCCAGGTGGTAAAACACATAAATCTCTATACAAATAGCATACACAATACACAGATCAAAAACAACAAAAAAGGAATAACTTCTGGGAATAGAGTCAGCGCTCTATCCATATTTGGGTCAAACAGTGGACACGCCGGAGCAAACACGACGTGCAAAATCACACAGAGCGCAACGAGCGCTTTTGCCTTTGGAAAATACCGATTTTCATTCACCGACATACAAAACAGACGCGAAGTTATTTATTATCTTCGCGGGCTTTTATCGAAGGCAGCAACAATTGCAAAAACTATCCACGCCGGAGGTGTTCGAGTTTATTCGCCTTTAATGGCGCGACTTGTTTGGCGGAGCTCGAAAACAACCGCCTCTTAAGAACTTCGCTTTTAGAATAACATGTACATTTCACTGTAGGGAATTTGTGTGTGTGTGTTACGTATGAATCGGAACGTGCAGTTTGTCGGAGTGCTGTGCCGCGTTTTATTGAGCTTTTCCGTTCGGGATATAAGGTGAGCTTTTCACATTTCATCCAGAGTATTGTTCGGCTGATGCGGTGCTCTGGAGCCATTTCAAATCTTCCGTGAGATGTGGACATTCGTTATTTTAACACAGATGGACTCGATGGTGCGAGTCTCATCTTTAAGATTGCGTTTTTGTAATATTTTATTTCAAAAGTGAACTTTGCAGACCGTCTATATTTTAGAAAGTATTATTCGTATTGAATAGGGTTTTTATTTTGAACAATACAAATATTATATAATGAATACAAATATAGCAGTGGGTTGAAAAAATACATGGAATATGGACTCGTGAAGTATTGAAAATTATATTTTTGAGTTTGTATAAGAAGACGAGAGAGACCGGTGGATGAAATAAATTGAAAATTTGGTTGTCTCGTTTTTGTACCCTTATTTTGAGAATTAGTTAAATAGGTATTTGCATGTTTGATACATCAATTGAAAGGAATTTTAACAAAGATGTTTTTAAAAATATTTGAAACTCTAGTCTCCCTTTACTTAAATAATTTTTTGATAACTAATCATTTATTTTTACTAGTTTTGTATTGATATAGATTTTTGTATTCCTATTTAAAGATTAAATACATAGTAAACAAAAAAAAAATTTGTTTGCCATATTATCTATCATTTAGAAATTATTAGTGTGCAAGTGCGAGGTTTTGGATTTTTTTCTTGAAAATCAAAAATAATAATAACACAAAAACAAAGATGCTTGTTTGGTTGAAAACATGTTAGGTTTAAAACCTTTCGAATAACATGACCTATCACCTCTTTAAGGCTTTAAGGAAACCTTTTAACACCTGTATAGTAAACGGCTACATATAATAATAATAATAATAATAATAAATACTGAAAAAAATCGTTTATAAAATAAATCTAACAACCATTCAAAACGGGCAAGAACGAAGACAATCAAACAGCCCATCACACTAAAAAAAAAATAAAAATCTTTCAACTAAAAAACCACAACCAAATCCACCAACACTCAATCCAATCCAAAAACCTCTAAAAACCCATCAATCCCTACACAGCCACCATCTACCACTCAACAGCGCAACCCCATTCATTCCGACCCACCATTGTATTCGCTCGTTCCCCATATAATTATAATAAGTTGGTCGACAAACAGGAATGCAACGAGCACCACCAACATCCTGGAGACAGCTCTTCAACGTTGCGCCGCTCGTTATGGCGAGACACTCGCAAACGAGCGCACCTTCCGATCTGGGTCAACTTCGGTGTGCCGCGTCAATACCGCTGGTGAGGGTCGTTTTGAATTTTTCCATGGTTCGGTCCGATGTGTATGAAAGGTTTTTGTGTATAAATGTGGGTTTTTGTGTAAGGGAGGGTGGTTGTTATTTTTTGTTTGAGGAATTTGTTGATTGTGGTGGGGATTTTGCGGTTGTTCAATGGGTTGATGTTCGTTGAAGAATTGTGAGTTTGGTTTTGGATTTTTTATAGATGGGATGCAAAATTACAGAATGTGATTTAAAAAAAAAATAATAGTAGTATGTTTTTAAGTACATTTCAAAAGACTGGAATCCATATTAGATTTCAATTATACATGTGGTCCAATGATCTTTTTTTTATACGAAGGGAAACCCACCATCCCGCCTGTTACATGCACCCCACTCTATTTATTTATTTTTATTTATTATTTATTTTTATTTCACATATGCCAGCTAATGTTCTAGGAAAAGTTTTAAAGAGGTGATGGGTCATATTATTTGGAACATTTTAAACCAAGCTTGAGCAAAAGGTGGTCCATGGGCTGGTTTTATCCAGCCTGCAGCGATATTTACTCAATAATAAAAAATATTTAACCGAAATTAAAATTTTATATCATACGAAGTCAGTGAAGTATGAAAATTAAAAGAGATTATTATCATATTTTGGGAAATGAAACAGAAAATAAACCATTTCCCTGAAATGAAACGAATTTTGTTTTTTTGATCAATGTTCTACGAGTTGACGATAGTTATATAATACAATGTTGAACGAGTTAAATTTTAAATTACAAAGAAAACAAATAATGGTATTTGAAGTGAATCAAGTATTTTAATTAATCAATTTAAGCAAAAGTCATGTGGTTAATATATGGTTGAAAACATTTGGAAAAGATGATTATTTAGTAATTAAACACTTTTATTTTTCAAAAAATTAACTTCCTATTATCATCATATATAATTAAAAAAATCTGAACTCTTACGAGTTCAGATTTTTTAATAATTACTTATATATTAGCAAGTTTTGATTTCCATGATAAGTTATCAAAAAAATACTGAAGTAGACTAGAGTTTTTTGATATCTCTGTTTAAAGCCCTTATGATTGATGTATCAAACATGCAAAAATATCTATCTATATATCTAAAACTTAAATTTAAAGTAAAAAATATTACTCTACTACTAAATTATGTGAGAAATATAAAATGATACCACATATAATTAGAGAATGAAACGACTGACGTACGGATTATTCACATAAAAGTATACACGCTTCATTAAAACATTTTCAAATGTGAAGTTCATGAATAATGTTCACGACACAGCTACATATAAATTATAACATTTCGAAAAGATCGCAAAATGCATAATTTCGGCCCAATTAAAGCACGCGCTTAAATATTGATGTCGACATAATGGGGGCGTTAAAAATTCCGCCCAAATTGAATATGCATAACGCCCCCACGAAAATATGTATATCGCGTATAACTATTCATGAGTTCCGTCGATTCGAACATGCATTATATATTATTATTATAATGCGTGTTTTGAGTGAAAACCGAAACGGATCTGAACTCAATCGAAAAGCGGAAAACGCCCGCCGCTTCAGCCTCGGTTGACCTGCATTCGATTTGGGATCGGCTGAAAAAAGAGAAAAGGAGTTACGAAAAGATCAAGGAGACTTTTGTCGTATATCCTTGTTCTTATACGACTGAGAGGTGAAGGTGAAATCTCTCCACTTCTCGGGGAATACCCGGTGAGCTGTTGCTCCGACATCAAAAGGAAAACTATTCGATGCTTCGCTATAGTACCAGGTATATGGGACATCTCGGATTCTTCGCTAGGAAGCGAAATCGATTCTAAAAAAAGCCTGAATACACTCAAAGGACTGTTTTATTGCCGATTCGTCCAGACAAAAGAATCTGTATTCTATTGGATTGGATCGATTTGAATCGATATTGATTCCATCGAATATTTATCTCAGCTTCGTTGTTTTCGTGATATATCGTCAATGAAAATCTTATTATTTAATCAAACTTAATACTGAAACAACAGAATATAAAGTCAACATAAATTTTTCCCATATTGCACATTCATTACGACCCAAAACGAATTCCTCGAACCGTAGCAAGTTTTCCCGTCACGATCTCCGACCCCGAGATTCGTATCTTCTTGTCTCGCGTCCGACGAGACGCTTAAACATTTGCTGACACGTCTTAACTTTACAGTCGCCGTTCTAAAGAGCAACTCACTTATCCGTGGAGGTTCGTTTGCCGTAAGAAACTTCGTCTCGACCCCCTAGAAACCGTCGCAATCCCCGCATAGTTCGCCCCAGAGGTCCTTTGGGTGTCGCGGGACAATAGTGTGGTGATTTATATCCGTGAATCGAAATGTGTCTTATGTTTATTTTCGTTCGAGTGATAGATTTTAAGTATTCGACTTTAAAAAATACGACCCCAATTTAATAAATGAGATTTCGTGTACGAAAAAATTTCGCGAGATGAAACGTAAAGCCGTCAAAGTGTATCGCGTCAACATTAAAGACGAGACGAATAAAGCCACTCACTTTCGGCGCCTAGTCCTCGAAACACAAAGACCTGGGGTGGCGTAAGGTGAGATATATAATAAGGTGAAACTTCTTTGACTTTATCACGCATACGATGATGAGGCCACTCTCAAATTGCCGACGCAAGCTTAATTGCCTGCGAACGAAAATGTTGCGCGCGAAATTGAGTTTCGCGAACACTCCAATCTTCAGCGGGGGAGTGTTTGTTTTAAGTGTGTAGGCATTTTATGTGGGGGATGTAAAATTGAGTATTTTTACGTTATACAGATTATGTACTTATTAAACATGCATTATATTTAAATTAAATATTAATAAATATAGAGTGTGTTTTCAATAAAGCTTCAAATCAATAATGGTGTTCATACAAAATTATTTATTAAATAAAATTTCAATACGAACACAACGAATCCCGCCTATACATTAAATCATAAATCACTGCATGCAAAATACAACTTTAAATCGCAAAAAGCTTATTTTCAACCACAAATCGCACAAGCGGGCGAAGTTCGCAGAACGGTCGAATTAAACGTCGATATATTTTACACGATTCGTGATTCATTGCAGAATCGTTGCCGTTTTAATCCTGGTACGTATAAAATATTTATATTTAAATACGTTTTAATGTGTGTGTGCAAAAATGAAGATTAATCGCAGTCACTAGTATTCTTGTGCCATTAGCCGCGAATAATCCCATTAATGCGAGTCGACCGCTAATAAATTGTCGGATGGTCGATATTAAAATTCGCACGTCGTTTCAGCTTTAATTTTATGTTTATAAGAAGGAAATTATAAGGTAAATATATTTTTGAAGTTGTAATAAATCTTTTTGGGATGTTTTAATATAATATTTATTTTAATAAATATTGTTTAATGAATGATTGATTTTTTCAAGCTTTTTGTTAACTTACTCTCGAGGAGGGGTTTGTATGTTTTATTTTGACATAGTTATTATTATACATATATTCAAAGTGTATTCATATATAATATGTATATGTGTATGTAATACGTTTTTTATTATTTTTAATTCTACAATGACCAGTAATTGCTAGTACTTCTTATATCGTGCCGTACACGGATGAAAGCATTCCACTTAATCCGACGTTTTCATTGTACGTATATTCGCACTAAACCTCAATAAGGCGTAAATACAAAATAAATACACGCGAACCGTTATCAAATAATTCGATCGTAAAAAATAATTTTTATTGCCAAAAAAAGAGTATATGAGGTAAATGCGGCATTAACAACGTTTACGGTTTTAATACGGCGTATTCGGGAAATTTTTCCGCTGAAAAATTTATACGGTCTAGACAACAAAGCGCGTATAGTGAACGACGATCTCTCTTAACGGCATAAAACGCAATAACATGAAACGGCCCGGAAAAATAGATTATTTTCAGGCTTTCGAGGAGTCGACGCCGGATAATGGTCGTATCACTTTTTTGCCACGGTGCGAACAACACGCGATCGAAAATTATTATTTATGGATCCGATAAAAAAGCGAGTTTCAAACCGCAACCAGCGATAATCTACTTCCACAGACACTAAACACAGAATATTCAAACCAAATCCCATTACGAAGCGACACCTTATACAACCTAATTGAATTTCACCCCCAAATCACAAAAGACGTCTCCTCTCCAATATAAGGCGATTATCGGAATCTTCGAGCGTTCCGGTCCCTTTGGATGCAGTTCAATCCGCATGCGAGAGTGCGCCAAGGCGAAACATTAAATCAGGCTGTTGTCGTCGTGTTGGTTCGTTGTCGACGTTGCCAGTGTCACCAGGTGCGCGAGTACTCGCCCAGATAATGAGAAAATGCCGTCGAGCTGAAATTGCTTTGGCACTCTTCAAAGAGCGACGTCGAAAAAATGTGAGAAGTATGTATATGTATAAGCGCGTAAGTCAATTCGGTGGAGAGAGGCGGATGGGTAAAGGCTGGGTCTTTCGGTGATTGTGTGTTATTGCTTAAATTTGAGAGATTTTATGAAGTGGGTGTGTGTGTTGGTAGAAGGAGTAAAGGTTGTAAGAGGGTTTTAAAGTTCATGGTTCTATTGTTTGCATTTTTTAATAATATTTAAAAAAACATATTCAAATACACCCAAAATTATTTTTACACGTTTTCGAAATATAACGGTTTAAAGAAAAATAATATACTGTTTTTTCACTATGACACAGTATTAAAAAAATTATTATTATGCCATAATGGTAAGATTCGGAGTAGGCCAGTTTATAATTATGGTTATTAAATAAAAAAATTCCGATGTCTTTTGATGATTTGACATTTTTCATAAAGTGTAGTTGAATGGAAGTTCAATCTATATATACTAATAGAAACTATCTTCAATTTTTATATGATCATTCTCTCCATACCTATTTTACACGGTAAGTCGCTCGAACGTATCCCGTATACAAAAAGAGACTTAAATATGTAAATTTTCAAATCGCTAACATTCACAAAGAAATTCCATTATAAATATTACAAAACAATTGGGCACGAATTAATTAAAAATTCACATAATTTTCACTACCGTATTAAAATTTAACAATAACAAACACACATCTTACACGGATATAATTATTTCCGCAGTGACGAGCACTCGCATATCCAATTTGTCTTGCGCGATCATTTCTATTTTGGTTCGTGAGAGCAATCCATCAGAGCGATTTAATTACACTTCAACCATCTATCACTTCGGAAACGTACCTTGTAATATGCGATTCTCGCACAACTTAACCGAACTCGCACGTGGAACGCATCTGATCGTTTGAGCATCGTCTCGATTCGATTGGCTTCGATCGATCAATGAATAGTTGGATTGGACGTAGATTCATGAACGTTACGAATCTGCTGATTTTGATTTGAGTTCAAGTTATTTTTTTAATTGTGGAAATTTGAGTTGTTTCGAGATCTGAGGTCTTCATAATATAATTAGGAATGACTACAATAAACTTTCATACTTATAGCATTGATATTGATGAGATGAGATTGATGGTTTTTGTCAAATGTTTTGATTTAATTAATTATTAAAATTTCGCTATGTGAAATCATCAAAAAACATCGTAAATTTTCATTTGATAAGTATAATTTTATACTGGTTTGTTCGGACCTTTCCATTAGGGCATAATAATATTTATATGTACGTATGATATATTTTTATTATTTTTACTGAGTATTAAAGTTAAAAATCGTTGCAAAAAAATAATCGGTTCTTTTTTTTAACTGTGCTATTTCAGAATCGCGTAAAAAAGTTTTGGGAATATTTTCATAACTTTAAGATTTGTACCTTTTCTTTTAAAGGTGAAATTTGACATAAGAATCTCATTAAAATATAAATATGAAAGCCAATTTTAGCCAAAGAAAATCTATTAATTTTAATATGACAATTATTTTCAGATATTGACACGATAAAGCGCAGCTAAAGCGTAGATCTACATCTACACCTACACCTACACCTACATCTACATCTACATCTACATCTACATCTACATCTACATCTACACCTACACCTACACCTACACCTACATCTACATCTACATCTACATCTACATCTACATCTACATCTACATCTACATCTACATCTACATCTACATCTACATCTACATCTACATCTACATCTACATCTACATCTACATCTACATCTACATCTACATCTACATCTACATCTACATCTACATCTACTACATCTACATCTACTACATCTACATCTACATCTACATCTACATCTACTACATCTACATCTTCTACATCTAAATCTACATCTACATCTACATCTACATCTACTACATCTACTACATCTACATCTACTACATCTACATCTACTACATCTACATCTACTACATCTACATCTACATCTACTACATCTACATCTACTACATCTACATCTACTACATCTACATCTACTACATCTACTACATCTACATCTACTACATCTACATCTACATCTATCTATTCATCTATCCATCTATCTATCTATCTTTCTATCTACCCAACCTAACGTTGAAAAATACACATTATCGTTGCGAATCTTACCCAACCAATCGAAATAATTTCTCGCGTTTCTGCCGGACGTAACCTAACCTATAGTTGAAGATTGTATATTTTCGCTGCGTAATTAAACCAACTTGTTGAAACAATTTCTTTCATTTGTAACTTGACCCAACCTAACGTTGAAAAATACATATTGTCGCAGTCAATCTAAATCAATCTTTCGAAATAATTTCTCGCATTTCTAACCCAACCTATTAGAACCTAACGTTTGATTTTGAATATTTGTATTTGTACCTTTTTCTTTTTTAAGTTGAAATTTGATATAGGGATCTCATTAAAATATAAGTATGAAAACCAATTTAAAAATCTATTACACGTCAATTTTTTTCAGATAATTTTTAGCATAATTGAAAAAATATGGACTCAAGTTAGTTAGTAACTGTCAAACCGAGAGATGTTGACAGTCTGTCAACATCTCTCGGTTAATCGGTGACCATTCAATCACTCAGTCAATCTAAAAAAGCCTTTAGGTACTAAAATCTTAAAAAAAAAAAAACAGTTTTCAATACGTACTTCGACAGAACATTCAATCGCAGCCAACTTGGCCGAGTCCCGTTCGCATTATTGAAATCGCAACGAGACTCGCCATCGCGTGACAAGAGGCCATCGCGCGCATTTCCAGCACTTTTCAGCCTCGATTTTCTCCCTGCGGAGCCTTTCCTCTTCGTCGCAGTTTCAGCGAGATATTGAAAACGGGTATGCCATTTATTTTTGTCGCTCGAAAGTATCTGATTTCCTCCGGGGAGCCGCGCGCGGACCGGAGACAAATGTACCGGAGGGAGAGACGTAGATCTACGCAAAACGCGGAATATATTTCATATTATTTCCTGTTTGGCGTTTAAGGAAGAGGCGTTGTGTCCTTAGCGTCCTGTTCAACCGTTCGCGAAATGCGCGTTCATTTTTCTTTTTGGATCGAGTGCAAATGCGGCCCAGGAGCGGATCGGGATATGCACAAGTTGTATTGTCGATCTTAAAATTATACCGAATGGTTGAAATATTTACTAAGAGTTACATAACTATAATATAATATTTCGGTTATATTAAATTTTCCGGCGAAATACAAATGAGATCAAGTAATTTATTAAAACTGCGCTTTAATTCTATAATGAACTATATCATTCAAAATGATCACAAATGAATTCGAATGTTTATTTTTCAAAGTATATTATGTGTTCTTTAATATTTTTAATAGTAGAATACGTGTAAATTTCAACCTATATTTTGATAGAATGAGAAATGATTTTTTCGAAAATAAAAGGAAAAATTAATTTCATATTAAGTATCAAACTATATTATATTTACTTCATGTTTTGAACAATATTATTCATCATACTCATACGCAACCTTAATCTAACGATATAATTCAAACTAAAGAGTTGACGGATAAAAATAAATAAAAATATGAAACTCTATATCAATCCGGTCCTGTTGAAACAGCAGAGACATTTACAAATCTGACCATGCGAAAATTAGACATACATTTTCAACAACACAAAAAAAACCAAAGAATATCTAAACTGAGATACGGTACATGATCTTCTAAATCCACTCGATGATTTGTCTCCAGCTTAGTCATTATTTAGTGAGACATATGCAGACGGATGGTAGCGCGTGTTCATTGTGCTCAACATAAACTTGTCCTCCTGATCACAACACAGGATAAATAAGGAACGAAACGGATCGAGGGAATAGAATATATTCTGGAACGGAGTTCCCCACTGAAATATCGGCCGTTTTAAGTAAATTTCCTAAATAGTTGACGCCTTAGTTGTTGGTCGTGTCGGTGATAATTTAAGGTGATTTGTGAGAAGTTATATGTTGGGCATTGATGAGAATAAAGGAAGAATGATGAAAATTATGTTTTTTATTATTATTTTCGTGATTTATTTAGGATAATTGTAGAATTTTTTTACATTTACAAGAAACATTATAAATAATTGTCAAAATATTTTCTCAACATAAAAAATACAAATCTTTTTCAAATAAGACGGAAAGGTAAATAATATTACAATATAAAAAAGAGCCAACGAGATTAATTTCGAGATGAAATTTTAATAATCTCTTTCTCGATAAATTAAGAACTTTTCTCGGAAAAAAAGAATACAAAAATAGAAAATATTTTCCAAGCAAATTTTAAAAATATCCGTATTATACAAATATTGAATAGAAAACGTGGCAAACGCGTGTGAAACTCTCGTTTATTTTTTCAAACGAATTCAAACACCTTCATTATTTTGAAGTTCAATACGCAAAAGCACATCGAATCAACAACCTTTCTCAATATCAGAAAATCACACGATCGTATTGGGCGTCGAATAAAACCGAAAAATATATATCGTAAAGAGCTTTGTACGAGGGCGTAAAAAATTTAGTACGCATAACATCGTACCCCTAAAAACGCACACAAAATAAAGTGTATCGCGTAGCAAGATAATGAGAGCAGATAATGGCTTACCGTTTTCAGTTTCAGCCTAAATGGACCCTAAACCGAATTCGTATAAAGATAGACGATGGAGGGCACACGGTTTTCATAAAGTCAAAACGAACATTCGAATAATGACTACGAGCCTATAAAACAATATTGTCCCTGCGGCGCCCGCAGACTAGTATACAAAACCAAATTATAAAAGCCGAATTGCATTTTTTTTATATGTGATATAAAAATAAATAGTTGATATTCGGTTCATGCGTATTATAATATAATATATTCGTATATATAAAATGAATATTTTCTTTGATATATTTAAAATTTTTGTGAATTACCACTAGAATTTTCTATCGAATTTTCTATTAAGTATGACACTAATTTACATCCAAACTAGATATTCGAATTGCGAATACGTAGCAAAATGCACATCCACCTAATGCAAAATCGAACACTTTTCCCCGATTAGATTATATTCGAATCGAATCGACGGAATCCACACTTTACGACCTTTGAAAGCGTCTGCACTAAAAGCATATCAAGAGCGCACCACTTCGAACCACCTCAAATCACACGATGCACTCCCCCGCACTCCCGATTCCTCACCTAATCACATTCTATATTACAATATTGAATATTAAAACGCTTATCTAGATTACAATTCGGCACTTTACGACGCCAACTCTCGAATATCGGTGCGAAACGGCGCGCCGTATAATTCGCTGTTTTGCCCGGGCCCGCTTAACTTTAATGGCCGACGACAAAGTTAATGGTGGAAACTTGGTGTGGGTCTGTAGGATATTTGCAATTTCGGGTATACAGTCCGTCCACTTTCGGAAGGGTCATTGGATTAGTTGGAATACACCTTGTTATTGCAATTTGAAAGTACTCCAGTTGCGAGCTGTATTAAATGGTGTTTACTTGATTTAATTCTAATGCTTTGATCCATTAACGAATTATATTTATGTCTGATTACTGAGAAAAAAATTACATCAATTAAATCATCGGAAAATATGGATTGAAAGTTGATAAATTATGATTAAAATTCTCTTAGAATATGCGCAGAAATCTGGTATTAAATTTAATCTTTTCTCTAAATATGGTTCATCGGAATATTAAATCGGTGTATTTTTGAGAAAATCTCATAACAAGTATCGACGATATGGCGAACAAAAGCGATATTCAATTAATTTCGACTAATCACTCAAGCTTATCGCTCCATACAATGGACGCGTCCCTATCAATGCGAGTCCTCGAACGCGAGAACAGGGAGATTACAATTTTACACAATACAATATACTTCTATTTTTCAGAATATATTAGAACAGCTGGCTTGTGTAGAACTCCTTCAAAGGAAGGTCGAGGGTGAGCATCATTGTATTTTTCATCAATGAATCGTAATTATAGGAGGGGAACCAAAATTAATATCGGCAGAGATAAACTTGAAATCCATCTTATTCATGTTCCGATCAATTATCTTCTATGTATTTTATATTTTATATACAAAAAATATATTCGTTTTTCTTTGGATCATGCTTAAAAATAAATTTTATCATTTAAATATAATTAATTAAATTTAAAAATCTATATCTAATTGTAAGATTGATGAAATGGTATTTGGTACATGGCAATATATAGATGATAATGGACACGTGAAATGACTGGAATAGTATTTGAAAGACCGTGAAAAGAAACGAGGAAGACCATGTGGATGATAAATAGATGAAATTAATTGAAAAAAAGTATTGAAGATAGGGAAGAGAGAGAGAGAGAGAGAGAGAGAGAGAGTTTATAAATAATATCTGGAAATAAACGGTGAATCTGCACATGATGATGATAGTGTAGTTCAAAAACAGGACCTTTTTTTAAAAAAAAAGTTGCCAGAATCACGTACTCAATAAACTTTTCGAAAATTTTTTTCCAGTCATAGTTCATGAAATATAGTCGAAATAGTTTTTTAAACTTCGGATGTGTTCAAAAAATATTTAATAAATACCAAAGTTATACGTGAAATTTATCAAAATGCATATTCAGATTCGATTCGCTCAAAAAACACAGATTTTCATCACAATCCATTCAAAACACAATCCAATCTGCATTCCAACATCAAACACCATCTACCACAATCAAAAGAACCCACCATAAAGCAATGCAGAACAGACTATGCGAGCCATGCGCTTTTGCATGACATATGTATATAATATTATACATCTCCTTCCAAATAACGAGATCCGTCTCGAACTCGGGGACACCGTCAGGACTCGAAGCAATGACCCATCCTCCAAAAGGGAACAGGCCAACAAGGAAGAGGAATCTCTTTGATCTGGAGACATGGCGAAAACGTCAAGGGCACGTTTGCTCCGCGCGAGACGTGCTTTTGAATCCCGAATAAAGTATACGTCCGCGTGAAATGTTCGCTCGAAATCAAATTTCGCGCGCATCTGCGGTGAGAGACGATTTTTTTCCGAAGTTCTTTGTCTCGATTTTCAGAGAATGGCGTTGTGAAGTTTGACGGAGTCAATTGACGTTCTGATATAAAAAAAAAAGATTTATATATTCCGAATTTTCTGAGTATACGTTCCAATTAGCGTAATGCACAAAAGTTCAGATCTAACACTTGAGATATTGCCAAGGCACATTTTCGAATAATAAATCTTTCATTATATTAATCCGGACGTTGTTATCCTTTTGTATATGCGAATTAGTCGATTTTTTTAATTGTGCTTGTAAACGCGTTCGGGTGTTTGACTCTGCGGAGCATTAGCGAAGTCCCTATTGCGTACGTTGGCGTATTAATCGGCAAAGCACTTAGCACAGAGCAAATCATTATACGGAAGGGAACAAGTGTTTCCTTAGGCCGTCCCGTGAACAAAGCACCTAATAATCCATCTCAGCTGCTCGACAACACGAACAGACTTATCCTCTTTGCCAGGATTACGACAGGCGAAGCCACGCCTAGTGGCACACACAAATATTCACATGTGCTCCCAAAGCCGGATGTTTGGAATCGATAACGTATTAGCAAGTTCGGAAAATGAAAAATGAAATGTTTGATCTCGCTTTGAACGCGAAGTCTATTATATATTTCAAAATTTGCGTCGCATAACGAAATAAATCAAAACAAAATTGAATTTAGGAAACAAGCAACCGTTCACGTTGATATGTTTCCTCTGGGAGACATGAAAATGCGACATTGTAATGGAGATATTCCGAGCGAATCTTTCACTAAGCTCTATATAAACTGTCAACGTAGGATAAAAAGGCGAATAAATAAAACTTTAAATCGCATACGAGATAGTAATGCGATGGGACGTACGCTTTTAAAATTATCCGTCCGCGCAAAAACGTTACCGATCCAGTTAGTGCGCGCGTTTAACTCGATTTCGCCACTGAAAAGAGAGGGGTGCACTGAAATTTATTGTGACGTTCGAAACAAGTTGGCTCCGTTTCAAAATTTATCTGTTTTAATAGCTTTATCTAATTACAGCAAACTGCATTCGTAAGAGGACGGGACGTAATACACCCACACACATGCACGACACCTTTGAAGCTTCCTAAGTACAGAAAAGACCTCTTTTGCATCATAATAGGATCTCTATATACAAATCGAATTAATACTGTATAGTTTTAGAAAACGCAACTAAAATGAATCGTTCTTCGACGTTGACGTTGCGTTAAAACGACCTCAATTAACTCTCCTTATTCGACGGGTTTTAAAGCAGTGTTGGAAGTGTTGTATGGAACGGAGCGTATAGGATGTAGTGTCTGTTCAACGATGTCAAGTAGAAACGTGGCACGGATCGGTGAACTGCTGACGGTTCAAATCGGGCGTGAAATATACGGATTGTCTTTGATTAAGTACCAGAAAAACGATTGTTCGTATAAGCGGCACGTTTGTGACAGTTTTCAATATTTAACTAGCGCATTGTAGTTTGTTTTAAAATAATTACATCCTTTTTAATTTTTTTCGCATAGAAAAAAACGAGAGAATGATCGAACTTTATGCAAAAATTTATTGTATCACTAACAAAATTTATTTGATTAGAAATTTTTATACTAAACCAATTTATTACACAATCCGTTTTTTATAAACCAATAATTAATTCTAAACTAAATGCATCCGAATAAAAAAATACACACACATTTTAACCATTTATTATCCTGAATAAACCAAACTAAACGCAATCGCTCAACAATCGCATTAGCGCCACACAGCCGCGACACTTTTCAACTTAATTAACGCACCAAACGTAAAAATGTCCCCTTTCTGCACCTTTCCGGGTTCGGTTCTGTATCAGTATATACACATTCCCAGTTTGGCCATCCTCCAACGTAATTATAGCCAAGATAACGTGTGGATGCAGAGGATAGGCCAGGCCAACATCCCTCGCCAGAACCTTCGCGATAGGGCAAATAAACCAAATAAACCAGACGTGTATACTACGATGGGTTGTATTGCGGAACCACTCTAATAATACGCACTGTGATAGTTTCTATTTTTTTTTAATAAAAAAATGAATCTTCGGGATGTTTTATAAAATAAAATTTCGGAAACAAATTGATAAAAAAAACTTCACTATCACAGAATTCGGATCAAAGGCGCGCGAAAGCGAATCGGGTCAATGTATGGCGCACGGTTCGATTCCAGCAGTTGAAAGCTTCTGCGAATTTTCATGTAGGACATGTCGCAAGCACCATCTTGCCGATGGCGTGCTTCGTCTTCAAATATTAACACGTCGACGACTTCGCTGAAAACCCGTCGCGTTCCCAGCTCAAACGTGACGACTGACGGGAACGAACCAGACCCACGATTTTCTAATATACGATACGCGCAATTCGCGACTGTTGCTCTACTATTTGATATTTGCTGTAGATGTTTCAGTAGTTTGGATAAATCGTGTAAATTATTTGTACGAATCTAATTGTTAATAAATAATAAAAGATTATCGTTATATATACACTTTGATAGAATTTTTTCAATATATTGCTTTGAAAAATATAAAAAATTCTTTATATAATTAAATTTTCTTTCAAACACATTTACATACTATAATAATTTTTCTATAATTGTAAAGAAAAAGTATAATTTTCCAAAAAATTTTCGTTAAAATATACTAGAGATAAAGTGCCAAAATAATCATCGACATAAACCGTAGAATGGCAATAGAAACGAAGGCCCCATAGTCACATAGTAGAAAGATACGTGTATCTTTGCATAGTCGAAATAAAACGAATACTTTGACGATCGTTCGGGCAACCTTCGCGATCGCGATAAAAATATAAATAAAATTTTATTCGAACTATTTTCGCATATTTTTTCATATCTTGTGAATTGCGAGAAGCTCTGAACGCGAACATGAACGCCCTCACTATTGTTGAATTATATGAAAGGGATGCATCTAAAACCGCATTGAATCGTTCCGTTTTTAAAATATTCCGGAAATCCGAAACGATGGTCTCTAATACGGAAAATATTTTTTTATAGTATTTTTTTGTGCGACTGAGTACTACTAAAGAAGAGATCCGATTGGGCCAATAAAGCGTGCGATCAGAGCGTCTGATTTTTATGGCTCGTTATCAGACGACATAAAATTTTTATTACCTCAAAATTTGCTTTCTTCAAATTTCCAAACTTATTTTTGTACCGTAAAACTAAGCAGTCTGTAGTGATAAACAGGCCATAAAAAAGCGTCCTCGCTCTACATCCGCGCAAAACACTCGCAATCTCATAAGCGAACGCAATACTTTTTATTGCCGAAATGCGAGGATTTTTTTTAAATAAAAACATAAAAATAAAATAGAAATGTATTTTTAGTTGCATTTTAGGACAAAGCTTTTCCGACGCCATCGGAAATTGAGACATTTTCCATTATCATATGTATCTTTTATGTGACGAATACAATAAGGTAATTTTTATGGATGTGTTCATTGAAAAAAATATATCGGCTATTCACAATCATAAAAAATATAATAAATACGTAAAAAGAAAATCATTGAAAGAATTTTATTCTAAAAAACAT